>JAVQJL010075599.1:0-13362 GCA_036024295.1 Nannoperca obscura | reverse complement strand
CTGTGTACTCTTGTGTATTACTGTGTACTACTGTGTACTCCTGTGTATTACTGTGTACTTCTGTGTATTACTGTGTACTTCTGTGTATTACTGTGTACTCCTGTGTATTACTGTGTACTTCTGTGTATTACTGTGTACTCCTGTGTATTCCTGTGTATTCCTGTGTACTCCTGTGTATTACTGTGTATTAATGTGTACTCCTGTGTAATCCTGTGTATTACTGTGTACTCTTGTGTATTACTGTGTACTACTGTGTACTCCTGTGTATTACTGTGTACTTCTGTGTATTACTGTGTACTCCTGTGTACTCCCCTGGTGTATTCCTGTGTACTCCTGTGTACTACTGTGTATTCCTCTGTATTCCTGTGTACTCCTGTGTACTCCGGTGTATTCCTCTGTACTACTGTGTATTCCTGTGTACTCCTGTGTATTCCTGTGTACTACTGTGTATTCCTGTGTACTCCGGTGTATTCCTCTCTATTCCTGTGTACTCCGGTGTACTCCTGTGTACTCCTGTGTATTCCTGTGTACTCTGGTGTACTCTGGTGTACTCCGGTGTACTCCGGTGTACTCCTGTGTATTCCTGTGTACTCCTCTGTATTCCTGTGTACTCCTGTGTACTCCGGTGTATTCCTGTGTACTCCTGTGTCTCACATTGGGAGTGATCTGGTACTCGATGAAGCTCTTCAGTCCGTACAGTTTGGATTCTTTCTTCGGATCAGCGATCACACATTCCAGAGGAGCCGCCGGGTACAGCCAGACCGGACCCACTTCTCCTATCTGATTGGACGATGAACAGGAACCAATCAGAGCGCAGTGTTTGATTACACGATCAGTGTTAATTGATGATCAATAAAGTAAATTGCTCACATAGACAGGAAGTCTCTCTCTGCTGTTTGCTGGAGGTTTGGCTAACAAGAAGACTTCTGGGTTTGGACCTTTAGAGAACGGAAACCTAAAAACACACAAGATTACTGTGATCTGTCGGGACCTACTGGGATCTATCTACTGACATTTGGTGGGATCTAAGATCTAAGATCTATCAGCACTGACGTGTTCAGTGACATTTCTGGAAAACAGAAACCTGAAAACACTCAACACAGCTGAGATCAGTTAAGATTTGCTGAAATCTGCTGGGATCTACTGACTCCTGTAAGGATCTTTTGGGATCTACTGACATCTACAGAGATCTATGGGACAGACAGGTGATTTAGTGGTGTGGATACATCGCTCCTTGGATCTCCGGACAATAGAAACCTGAGAACACATAAGACTACTGAGATATGAAGTATCTAGTGGGATCTTCTGGGATCTACTAAAATGTACTGGGATCCACTGGGATCTACTGACAACTACTGTGGCCTAGTGATACCTGTGGTGATATATTACCCTCTGGGATCTGCTGGAAGCTTTAGACGCGTACTTGAATCAAATGATATTGACTTAGATTGTGCATTTATACACTGTAGTTGTGATCTACTATGATCTATTACACACCGAGAGCTACACCAACTGTGTTGGGAACGACTGTGATCTGTTGGGATCTACTGGAGTCTACTGATACATGTGGAGATATGCTACATGGATCCTGTGGTGTACTTGGATCTACTGTGAGATCTACAGTGTGAATGTTTTTACTTGTTTAGGGAGATCTTCACGGAGGGCCCATGGGTGCTCCGTCCTGAAGCCCCACCTTCCTCATCTGCCTGATTGTCACCATGGTAACCGCCCCCTGATTGGTCGTCCCAGTCGTCATCCCACTCACCATCATCGTCCTCGACAGCAGCTGGAAACAGGAAACTGTTTTTACTGGTCATTGATCACAGAACCTGGTCAGCATGAAGAAGTTTGACCTGTTTGTAGATTCGGCATTGATCTGCTGAAAGTACTTTTTCACTTGAGTTCAAAAGGAACGTGGTACCTTGATGTGTGGACGGATACCGACTGTCCCATCCTTCTGTTGTGTTACTGACAACAGCTTCAGCCCCTGGCCAGGAGTCCCCGCCTCCTTCTCTGCCACCACCATCACCGAGCTGAAACACAACATCAGACCGCTGGTGGTTTCAAGTCTCGTTGTGGTGGTTTCAAGTCTCTTTGTGGTGGTTTCAAGTCTCGTTGTGGTGGTTTCGAGTCTTGTGATGCTTTCAAGTCTCGTTGTGGTGGTTTCAAGTCTCGTTGTGGTGGTTTCGAGTCTCGTGGTGCTTTCAAGTCTCGTTGTGGTGGTTTCGAGTCTCGTGGTGCTTTCAAGTCTCGTTGTGGTGGTTTCAAGTCTTTGTGGTGGTTTTGAGTCTTTTTGTGGTGGTTTCAAGTCTCGTTGTGGTGGTTTCAAGTCTTTGTGGTGGTTTCAAGTCTTTACGGTGGTTTAGTGGTTCAGAGATGATCCTGGTGACATGTTGTAAAATGAACTCACCTGTAAATATCCCTCAGGTACCAGTCCGATGTGTCCGCTGGTGTTCTGGGCTTTGATCCAGCCTCCACCCACAGTCTGCACACACACACACACACACACTCAGTGATCATGTGTATGTTATATATATACTGTATATACGGTGTGTGTGTGTGTGTGTGTGTGTACCTGGTCGAGCACAGTGACTTCCTCTCCCTGTCGGACCGACAGCTCGTTGTTTCCTGGTTCGGCGGTGAAGTCGTACAGAACCTGAGCCTGAAACACACGAACACGTGATCCAAGCAGCTGGTGAGGATCAACATGTCCTCACAAGTCGGGTAAAAACCTCTGTGTGTGTTTTCGAGGAAAAGTCTGGTTATCAGTGAAACATAAACCTGACTTCCTGTGAGACCACAACAGATCACGTCCTGCGGACACCAGACTCCCAGAGAAACAGCAACTTTCTGCAGGTTCCTCATGAAAACAGTCACATGTGAAAATACTATGATATGATGTTCTTACTTACAGCACTTGTGATTCATCTCTTACACGTTTGATGAGACGTCTTGTTGTTTCCATCATGGTTCTATGCACTTTATGTAAAGCTCTGATCTGGAAGTCGCTCTGGATAAAAGCGCCTGCTAAATGCCTAAATTTAATGTAATGTACTGTGGAGGACAGACAAGACTTCAGACAAGCTGAAGGGCACAGTGTCAAACAGACAGGAAGTCCAGCAGGAAACACAACATCCCGTCTGGTCAAACACGAATCTGGAAACATCTGAGAAAAGATCAATTACCTGTTCTATCAACCAATACATCAATCAATACGTCAATTCAATTCAATTCAATTTTATTTATATAGCGCCATATCATAACAAAGTTATCTCACAGATGATGTTCCTGTTTTTCATGAGTTTCTCATTCTCTTTATTTCTTTTTCATTAGCACAAATGCAGACACACAGTTTCCTTAGCACAAGCTGTCCTGGTCCTCTTTTCGTCCAATATCCTTGTGGTGTCTCTGAGCTTTGACACTCCCTTTTGTCCCCTTCCCCTTCACTCTGCCAGGTGTTTTGTTGGCACCCTGTGATTGCCAACACAACAGGGCCTCTGTTCTCAGCTCCCTGTGGAAGACTCCTCGGAAGCTCTCACATGCATGACCTTTTTCTGTTTCCCCTCTTTCTCAGTTTCTCTCTGTTCCTCCCTCTATTAATTTCTCTCTCTGAGCATTCCTCGAGCTCTCCACTGTTGTTTCTCATTCTTTTGTCTGTTGTTTTTGGCGTCAGATCTCCCTCGGACCCCAAGAGTGAAGCCAGTTAACTCTCCAGCTCTAAGCTCTAAAGACAACAGTGCAAGACCTCCTCTTCTTAACAGAATCTGAGACCAGGCTAACACAACAACTGGAGACATACTGTACAAATGGTGCTCCTGGGGAAATTGGAAGTCTCCCTCATTGACCTAATTGCTATACTGGACTGTACCATCAAACATCATACCACTTCATTCCAGCAGAGGGTGCCAGACATTGCAGGAACTGCAGATTTCATAGAGTAGGTTTGTGTATGATTGTGTATCTGGCTCAGGTGGTTAGTGAAATTTAAGTAAGTAGATTTACGGAGGTACTTGTACTTTAGTTTTTCCATTTTATGCAGCTTTATAACTCTACTCCACAACATATCTCACGGAAATATTATACTTTTTACTCCACTACATTTATCTGACAGCTTTAGTAACTAGTTATTTTTAAGATTAAATATTTTACAGATTTTTACATAAAAAGCGTATTGTACATGTTCTAGGTTTTTTCAAATAGTTTCAGATGTTTTACTTTAGGATTGGAAAACATATTTTGAAACTGTTCTCGTTCCCACAGTGTTTACTCCTCAGATGCATATTATACATAAAAGTATTCACACAAGTATTTGTTCTCTTACAATGCAAATGTTTAACCCATAGAAGTCACCGTTTGGAGCTCTAATCTTTAATTGATGAGGAAATCACTGTCAGAATCTCATATATTGCCAATGAAACTGAAGTCTGTATCCGTCTTCACTTTCCCTTTTTTGACTGAAAAGTCCTTTAATTTAAACTGTCTGCACATATTTTATACCAACATGTTTTGCAGCTCACAGCGAATCACCATCTTTCAGCTAGAGTGTACACACCCATATTTTCTTCCGAAAACATAGCCTTTTTCAGTTTCTTAAACTGAAATTACATGTGCTTTTAGAAGTCTCTTTAATCTCTCTATTATATACAATCAAAACCCAGATAAAAATGGCTGTTAAGTTTCCCCTCAAAATGAGAAAGAATATATATAATGCTATAGCTTTATTTTGTTGCTGACTGGAAACACCACATTTATTTCCAGAGAATGAATCAAAAAAAACAACAAACAAAAAACCCCACTCCACTTTCAGGAGCAATATGCGTGCCAGGAGAATAATGGGAGTATTTTTGTTAAAGAATTTCTGCTGTGGAAAACCTGTTGTGTGTCTACGTACAGACGTGTGTTTGTGTGCTTGGTGAAAGGTACATTTCCGTCCTTCAAGGGGACCTGAGAAGTTAAACATCATTAAACTTCAAGTGAGGAAGTTTGATTGTCAAGTATAAAGTCGGCTACAAAGTCTCTCACCCACCTGTTTACAGCCTTAATTAACAGGCAAACTTCAAGTCAAATGGAGGCTATGTCATCAGTGTCAGGCTGGAGGTCAGTCTCTCATAGCTTCACTCTGAAAGAATTTAAGAGACCCTGAGGTCATAAAACATAACCTCCCAGACAACCAACCAACGCTGAGTATTGGCGTCATCGTTTATAATGGGACAATAATGGGACACAGTTTCAAAGGTTATTATTTGTATAAAAAAACAAAGGAACACTGCGTACAAGTTTAATTTGATCTAATCTAATTATAAATCTTTATAAAGGTCAAATTGTTCATTTTAATTGTACATGCAGGTGTGTTCTTCATGCCAAAGCAAATAAGAACAATGTCTACCATTAAAACAATTAACAACAAGAAAAACGAGAAAAACAAGTCTCAATTTGCAAAGCAAAACCATGAAAAAAAGACAATTTAATTTCACAAAACATCCAACCCAAAATGTTCTGTATAATCTGAACCATATTTACAAAAGAACATGAAGTGAAATGGCAACAGAAATGAACTAACCTGAGTAATGTATTGCATTTGCTAATACTTAATATTGTTTATTTAAAGAAACATGAAACACAGATGGGTGACGTTTCAGAACACCAGGACGAGAACACAAGGACAAGGTGAACAAAGCCAGAAGATCGTATTATGATACATTCATTTTTTCTTGTGATTCTATGGACATTTTGTGTAATTTTCTTTGTGGAGGACTAAGCTGTGTCACACAAATATTCTTTGACCCAGGTTTTTATTTTGGTTAACTGGATACTGGACAGCAACTCTGAGGAGAAAGCAGTGGGGCCATGACTCTCACCTTCATGTTTGACTTGTACCTGCGTCTTCAACCCCAAAACTCTGAAACGTCTGGAAAGAGAAACCAGGTGAAGCTGAACAGTAAAATCATTGCTATTAGCCATCGCCTCTTTTCCCCGCTGACAATACACCTTACTAATGACCTGCTATTATGTCCAGCTGCTGTTCAGCTACATTTGTTCGGGGTAAAGGTCACAGGTATTCACAGGTATGGGTCTGTTTTGTGGCATTCCCCAGCAACAAATGCTGTCGTATTTCTTTAGCTACTCAGTTCTGTCCGATTCTTCTTCTAATTTTCATCTTCTCATCTTTCATTGAAGGATTGATTTAGAAAAACTCAAGAAAACATGTAATGTTCAACAAAATCCTATTGGCAAAAAGCCACGACTGACAGATTGAGAACATGACATTTGTGGGTCATCCACCTCCATTTTAAAATGTTCACAGACTCGATTAGACAGTAGGGATGATAAATGGAGGCAATACCTCAGGCTTCTTCTGAAAGGAATAAGGGGTATATAACTGTAGGCAGAAAGGAAATGTTTCCACTTATTTATAATATAATATTTTGAAAACACCAAAAGCAACTATGCATCCGTCAGCCTCTTAGTTCTTCTTGACTACTCTATCTGTGGCACAAACCAATTTGTTTCTACTGAAGATGTAAATCTTAAAAAACTAGTCACAGATATGTAACTTCACATTTGACGAAGCCTCAGTAATTTCCTAAAACAGCACTGTCGCCTTTGGCAAATGTTACTCTAACAGGAATAAATAGTGAATAGAGGACTATTTTCAGACTTGGATTAAAGCACACCAGTGAGTATTATTGGCAGCAGAACAGTGCATGTGCCATTGACTTAAAATAACAAGCAGTGCCCATGGTCATTGTGATGAATGAACATGTCACCCAGTGCAAAGCCGTGGTTCACTCATGTCTTTGTGATTGTTTTTAGACAAGAATGGTATGTGACAGTGAAATAAGCCAAATAAGTCTTTGGCTTCGCAGAAAATACTTGGTAGTAGAATGAGGAGTAGATTTCGGTCTTTTAATGGGATTTGTTGAAAATAAGATAAATATAGAACATATTGCCAACCCCATTCTTTAAGAATGCTCGTGTGTTCATGTGTTGTTCATACTGTTCAGGGCAGTCAAACTAATATTGGGACACAAGAAAAACTTCCCAGAAATCTGGAATCCAGAGATGACTCCAAAGTCAAATGGAAACCATCACTGCTTGCCATGTTACATTTGCACACATTGTTCCTTTTAGCTCTAATTCCCTGATGAAAAAAAAAAGTGCCCTCATCCACAGAAAATGTTCCCTGCTCCCACAGCAACCTTTACCTTACCTTTTACCCTCTCACTCTGTAACATGTCCTTCAACAGTTCAACAGACCTCATACTAATTATATTAGTGTCTGGATAAATATTTAAAACACTGGCATAGATGCCCCCTTTAATAAACTCTTTTTCTTGCTCTGTCTTTTGAGTCCTCCTTCATTATCTTCACGAGCCGCCCTCAGTCTCATCCCTTTGCTTTACAGGTCTGGACGCGCACAGCTGCCTCTCCCCACCTCAGCTTCTCATTGTCTTCCGGTGACATCATTCAATTACTCACTGCAACACATCTTTCATCATCATTTCAGTAATGATTATCATTATCATACTGCTATTAAGGTCTCTCCGACTGCATCACATTTGGCTGACTTTCTTCCCAGCCAGGAGAAAAGAAAACCTTCTATGGGGATAACAGAAGAATAGGAGGAAAGGCTGGGTTTGGTTGGTGATGAGGTGGGGTGGAGGGTGGTTGGGTTGGGAGAGCACATTTTGGAGGCCAGTGGAAAAATGTTTCTTTCTTGACACTAATCATCTGAGGAACGGTTGTGACAGAATCTGCCACCCGAACCTGCCCTTCTCTTATCATTACCACGTAAATAATAATCAATTTTATTGTCATCTAATAACAATTATCTGTTCTTATCATTGTCAACAGTCACATCAGATTTTTCTCTGCTGCTTATTACCAGCTGCTGTTTTGATTCTTCCGTCCATTACCCCACTTACTTGTCCTTTTGCTTGTGAAGTGGTTAGAGGCAATTGCATACCACGTCTTTTACATGATCTCACACGTTACAAGCCCCAGCTTTTTGTTCAAGTAGGTAATGACTGTGTTGTTTTCACAGTGGGCTGCGGTGACCACTCACAATGATAGGAATGATCACTCCACAGCAGCACTCTTATCTAACATCAGGAACGACAGCTGGGAATGTGGTGAAGCTGATACAAACCTATTACATTGTTTTAATGTAAAACATGGAAATAGTTTTTTGGCTTGTGGACATGCTAAAGAATAGCATTAATCTACTTGTATAAATAACCGTCTGTTTGGTATAAAAATAGTGACATGTGTTTTGTGTAAATGTCTGTAAATCTACAGTGAGTAGGGTTTGGCTTTTACAATGGTGAAAAATGTAAGACATCTAGGATAAAAGCCAAACTGCATACATGGATGGCATATGTTACATTTCAATCTGATCGCTGCCACCACAGTATACAGCAGAAGTGCTCATATGGCTGTTTCCCTGAACTGGCCTGCGATCTCTGCTGAGGTCTTATGTCAACAAGACTTTGGACATTTTAAACACTATAAAACCTCACACCTCTCAGAGAAAAGTCTGGACTTGGATATGACTCTTGCTCTGTGTGGTTTCCCCCTTCTTCCTTTCTTATTCTGTTAACCTCCCCTCGGTTTTTCCTCTTCATAAAGTCTTTGATTGTTGATCAAAAGATTGAAAGATGTACATATGTCATGAATTATTCAGGTCCTCAAGATAACCCCTTCTAACATCGCATGCTAACATGCCATGTCTTGACAAATCCAAAGATGCACCAGAACTTTATGTTTCCTTACCTTTCCTTTGTTGTCAAGCTTCTTATCTCCTCATCTCCTCTCCCATTCTCTTGCTCCATTCCTCCTCGCTTCTAGGCTCCTGACCCCTACTGTGTGTATGAAACTTGACTGGTCCCGGTCAGGAATTTGCCCTATATCACCAGAGTTGGGGCCCGTAGCTGTAAATCACATGACCAGTATGTGGGAAAGGCCATAATGAAGATGGACGGGTTGGAGAGAGAACTGATAGAGCTGACCGCATTCCTCAAGCTATTCCTCCGATTACAGTGATCACACGCACACATCCACACATGCTTATATCACCATACCATGTCAGTTCAAACCTTAACATAACCTGAAGTAACTTTATTTCTAATTTAAATTTAAACTCAATTCTTAATCCACATCTGTAATGTGGGCCTTAAAGTGAAGTCACACACCTCTTATTCATAACCTTTTCCCTTCCGCACATACAAAAAGACCCACAAACACGCTTGGTGTTTGCTGGGTGTGTGCTCATCGTGAACACGTGCAGACCTAGCAAGTGGGGAAAGAGGCTGAGAGCAGTGATTCTTTCTTGCACTTAGTTGACAAATCTTGTTGAAAAATCAAAAAGTGACATTCCTCATCTGCTCTGTAATATCCGTGTGATGACGCAAAATAGAGTAAAGTATGCTAATTAAGTCAAACAGTACACTGATGCGGCCGGAGACTACCCAGAGCACATTCAAACCACCAGCCTTCAACTAGTACCAGATGCGGGAGACCATGTTATACAAAAGCTTGCACACACTTCCTCAGAGAGACCACACACCTCCACAGTCACATCTCGGCTCTTTTCACTTCTAAGTAACATTACAGGAAGTCGCTGAGAATTGATGGCCAAGTTTACTCTGCATTGAGGAGCCATTTTAAAAGTGCTTTTCACAGCTTTGGAGAGGCAAGAATTCAAAGAACCACAGAAATTATGAACGGGCAGCCCAACAGCCTCACAGCCTCTTTCAAGAGTTCATACTATCACTGACTTAACCAGCGACACATATTGACTCTTCCAGATCCTGTGTCTTTCCTTGGTGTTGGTGAGCAAACAGCTGGACTGCTACAGCACCGCCTCATCCTGACAAATCCCCCACCCCAAGGCCCCTGTCTGCTCATACAGCTACAGTATTGCTTTCTCCGTGTGGGGGGCCCTCGACTCTTCAAAGCGCCCCGGGCGGGAGCTCCAGGGGGGTGAAAAGCAGCCACAGCCCAGCTGAGCAAGATCACACTTGTCAATGCCAAGCAAACACATGTTGGAGTCCGAGTGTTAGAGACTTCTGCTTTTGACTGAGTGAATGAGTAAGTGACATATAATACAGATTACTGTGAGTAATCTAGTCGGGGCAAGAAATACATCTAAAAGTGTTTATCAACCCCTTCAAAAAGTTTCTCTGACATCATTATCAGCTTTTTTAAAATCCTCCTTTGTGTTGTTTATGTGTGATTGATTATTACCAAAAGGAAATGCTATAATGCATTCCTTTAGTGTAACGTTACTTCCCCAATCTGAGGTTTCTCCATGCACTTGCATAAAACCTTTAATGTACTTGGCCAAATACACAAAGTTTTGCCCACAGAAATCCAACTGTTACTTATTGTTACTTGTTACTTACTGTTAATTATTCTCAAGCCCATGAAAAAGGAAAGCAGGGTTTTAGAAGTAATGTGAATCCAGATTTATAGACTTTGGCATTGACAATGTTATTTTATAAAATAAAAGAAATGTTGAAATAATATGGATGCTCTTAAACCAAACTACTGAAGCATTCTTGAAGGAATCATTTGTAATTTTGGTAAATGTGTGTATTCGCTTTCTTGCTGAGAACTTATGTGAAGATACACACCAGTCTCATATCTGCCCGTTGAATATGAACCTTTAGTCAGAAGACAGTTGGTTTAGCATAAAGACTAGAAACTGGCCAATAAATTTAATAATTATCCCCTGTAACATGGCCAATTTGAACTCTTCTGTTTTTGTGTGAATTAAACAAACTAGGTACATGTTAATAAGTTATAGAGGTGCTGGCATAGCCTTTATGCTAAGCTAAGGTAATTGGCTCCTGGCTGTAGAGTGGTCTAAATCGTCTCTGTTGTTGATTCCATTAAAACATGGTATTTAATCACAGTAATTAGAAAAACAGACTCCCTCTTTTTCCAGGAGAAGCAACCAGTCTTGATAACATGACTGGTAACAACCAGAGTGAGTAAACTCCTCAGTATAAAAGTAGTATGAAGACCGACAAGGAATTTCAATAAACGTGGCTGGAGATGAATGTGTTTGTCCCTCACAGCAACTAGATCACTGTGACCGAGACTGACAAAATTAGACAAATGAGCTCAAATGTAATGTGTATATGAGCGAGGGAGGCAGAGATATGGGTGGTAGTATCCTGATTTCTCAAACACAGCTGGCCACCTGATGCTCTCAACCCAAACTGACCTTCAGAAAAACCACTATGGCAGTGACCGCGCAGCCTTGTATTGTGTGTTGATGGGACCATTTGTGTATATTAGCAGTTCAGAGCGTGAAAATTGACTCATCTCTTTAGATCTTTGCTCTTGTCACTATATATGTTCTGCTATGCCCCCCCTCCCTTATTTTGGTTTGTGTAAAACTCTTGGGTGGTCCATTGATACGCAGCTTTAATAGGCCTCAGAGCATATGCGTGTCTTACAGCAATAGAGGTTTGACCCTAAACAAATGTGTCACAGACAGTCGCAGGGAACAACAGAATCTGTTTGTGTTGATAGAGGGACATGACTTCAGTTTCTCATAAAGAGGATAAGAGAGGCATTTTATAGATTTGTTTTATTAGGACTCACACAGTACAGCCTATGTTTTTTTTTTTTTTTGCGGCACAAAGTTACGATTTCTTCCCGAATCTTTACATATTTCTATCAGCCTCTCCCCTCACTCTTCCTGTTGTTTTTGTTGTCTTTTTCTACACACTTCCATTACAGATCTGTTCATACTCTGCTTTCGTCTTCACCTCTGTGTCTCCCTGTGAAAACAGCTGCAGCCGAACAAGAAGCGAGCATGAGATAACGGCAGGAAGGACTAAAGGGTTGGATGAAAGGTGGAAGGAATGCTGATAGGCAGGTAGGTTAAGAGAATGTTTCAAGTATCTTAGCATCTGTTCTCCAAACCTCTAATGAGCACAGTGCAGCAGCAGCAGCAGCAGCAGAGCAGGCAGCAGGCTGGCTGCTAGCTGGATGTCCTGTTCTCCCATTTGTCCCAAGTACACCTGCTTTAGTAGAGTTTCACACTCATAAAAGGCTTTTTGTGGCTTTTCCAAACCACACACTGACAACACACACACGCACACACACACACACACACACACACACACTCACACACACACACACACACACACACACACACACACACACACACACACACACACACACACACACACACACACACACACACACACACACACACACGATAATCTCATCATTTTAAACTAATCTTTGGCCAGGAGTCGTGAGTCTGATTCGCCTCAATGGACAGGCTGATAACCGGGACACACATCACAGATAGGGTCGGCCTGGGAACAACACCATCAAACAAGCCCGTGATTCACTGTGCCGTGCTGAGACAGCACTTTAAAAAGGCACAACCCGTTTAGTTTCTATTTGCCTCCGATAATGACAAACACGGAAAAGCGGCTGAAATGGCAAGAAATGCAGACGAGCTAAAACGGGAACCAGCAGCGTTGTGCTGTTAACAAGAGTCGCATCACATTAGTAATGACCTGCCACTAGCATGGAAACACACAGGTTTGTTTTCCTTGGCTCCACGTAGCAGCTCAGCTAACGTTATGTATCATAAACCACCAGCTAGCTATACGTCCCGATGCCATCTTTGTGTTCCTAAACAGCCAGCAGGACGGCTCACAACAAACGCCAACCTACCTCGGTGTGTCCGCTGGTGTCTCTGCTGGTGTCACCTGCGGCTAAACTCGCAGGACCGCTTCTGCTTCTGCTTCTTCGTGTTTATTGGCGGAGCGCAAACTAACTTTAAATATGCACACCGCCACCTACTGTACCGGAGTGTGCAGATCCACAGCGTTCTAACAACTGAATTGTGACAAAAGACTTTTAGTTTTATAATTACACCCTATTTCCTTATCCGGCCTGCATTATGTATCATATCAATGCCCTTATGGTTTCCCCAAAGTCCTGTCCTGTGCTCAGTAATGGTTTTAATCTCCAGTCCTGTCCTGTCTCATTGTATTTCTTAATGTCTCCCTCTCTGAATTTTATTCCCTTCATTGCATGATAACGTGTTCTACATCTTCCAGATTGTTACACCACTGACACAGAATAGATTGACTTATCTCTATAATACAAAACATGTAGTGTAAACCTGTATGGCGTAACCTTAACCATGAAATGATGACCTCCTCTCTGCGTCTATGATAACTTTATTTACACTGCCTAGCATGAACTGTATGGAGGATATCTTTGGTCATATTTCAAATTAAAAGTCCAAATAGAAAATGCAAAGTCCAAATAGAAAACGAAGAGATTAAATTAAAAAGATTATTATTTTACTCATAACTACTAGGA
>JAVQJL010075595.1:0-16639 GCA_036024295.1 Nannoperca obscura | reverse complement strand
CTAGCTAGCAGCTAGCTAACAGACGCCTTTAGCAGAGCCGCACCTCCATTTATAAACGCCTGGATAGAAACTCTTAGAAGCTAACGGAAGTCCTCCTTGAATAGTGATTGTTCGCCCATGAATTTTAGGACTTTTCCGCTTTATAAACCCAGTTTAAAACATTTGTTAAAGTAAAGTAATCAAAAAGTAATCAAATGTAATAAGTTACATTACTTTAATGAAGTAATCAAAATAGTTACATTACTTATTGCTTTTTAAACAGAGTAACTAGTAATCTGTAACCTATTATATTGTAAAAGTAACCTTCCCAACACACAGTGTTACAGCTGGGGGGGTTCCCACTAAACACATACTTTCTAAAGCATTAAATGGGTATTAATCCGCGGCTGAAAATAGTCAAAAATTGCATTATTTACTGCTGTTTAAGTAACAGTTACTAAAAACTATAGTGCCCATCCATTTTATGAAATTAATAGGCCTTTATTAAAATAAAACTGTATATTTATATATTTCATTTATATAGCTTACTGAGCTTTCAACAGTCTTCATTAGCAGGTTGGTGTTTAAAATGTTTGGTAATATCATGTTTGGAAAAAGTCATTTCAATAACACCCAGTTTTATGCAGGTTCGACACCATACAACCTTTATACATTTTCTTTTATTGATGAATTTTAACTTACACATTCTACACCCCACCCCTTTTACTTTCTTCAGACAAACAACATAGTCAGACAATAAGAATGAGTAATTAATAGAGCAAACAGAATTTGTAGAAAACATCTGTTTAATTTTGACAACATTTGGAGGTGTGATGCATAGCATTTCAAAAAAGACACTGATTGCCCTTAACAGGGGCAATTATATGTAATTATACATTTCATTTTTTAACTCTGTAAAGCCATAACTGCCACCACCGGTGGAGGGATGGTTCATCTGAATGGCTCGTGGGTTGCCTGCATAACAACATCTTTTACTCATTCACCATGATGATGAAGCTCTGGAGATACTTAAACACTTCCTGTGGCTTTTGGTCGACTGATGAAAAAAAGCACCAATAAACCACCAGACATCTCGCAAATTGTCTGCCAGTCCCCGCTCAGATTTAGCCCGTCACATTATTCTAAAATACAACTCTCTGCTCACACATTGAGCTCTGTGTTTGCCCTTAAAAATACATGAAGCGTTTCTTTTACAGCAGCCATACACTAAATTAATTTAACGTCTCCTCAGGTTTGACCTTCAGTCTAAATTCAAGCATTTGCACCCTGAGCTGCATCTCCTTTTCATTTCAGATGACTGATCGCCTCCATTTTTTGAGCTTTTATGACCTTCAATTATCCAGGGAAATGATCTGTTTTTGCTACAGCACCACTATGTTTTATATTTTCAGATTTCCATACACTTATATACAGTCTTACCTGGAAAATGAGCACAATACAATAGTGCCTTGCTCAAGAGCACCTTACTGTTGTCTTTTGTTCATTAATTCTACCAGCTAGTCTGGACTTTGTCTTTTAAATTTCCAATAATATTATTATCTTCCTGTAAAGAACTTTGTATCCTTATCCTGTTCATTCCTTTTAATATTTTAACGTTTTCTCATAACGGTTGATGACATGTTAAAAAAGACTAGAGGTGATAAAGCCGGTGTTAAATGTTGTAATGTGAAACCTTCCAATTAATGCCATTAATTATTAACATTAAAACAATTTGCTGCTAATAGTGTAATAACCTTGTTAGCGCAAAATGCTTCATTAATACAACGCAACACCTCCAAGCTATTCATGGGATTATTATTAGTTAGTTTTATTACATTAACAACGGGGTGATTTTTTAAAACCCTGATAATGAACGTGCATTTACTTTGATTACTATATCATCAGCTGTTCACTACTTCCTATTGTATAAATACTACTATTTATATGTTGTATTTTAAAGAATCAGTGGTGGTTTGCCACCACAGAAAAGGTTTATCTTTCCCAAATAATACCCTTTTTAATTTGAAATGTGTTTTTCCTTTCCTCCATGCAGCCATTGGTTTCTATTCATCTCAATATATAGTATATTTAATATGTACAGACTTGAAAATAGCTAGAGATACAGTAGGAAGTCCATCACAGTGAAGACCATGTATGTTTTAGTACATGGTATTACATGGTTATTATAAGTGAAGATTTAATTAGACTTAAGGGACATTTGGAACAATTAAGATTTACACAAAATATAGCTGTTGCAATCAGCAAAAAGTATAAAAACAGTCAAAGTTATGGTCTTCCCAGAATTACCTTAAGTTTAATATGAACGTAACATTAGTATTCATTTGAAATGTCCTTAATTTAAATGCTGCTTCCCAGGCTTTTTTCATTCTGACACAAATAATATGCAAGTATCAACATATCTGTAATTCTGCATCATTTTAGCAAGCGATTATCAGCAGCTTTAATGCAGAAAGGCTTTGTACTTGTTTCAAAAGCGATATCAGTGGAGCCCTTATAGAAGGGTGCAACCTGATAATCAGAGAGGTCATTATTTTGTATTCGAAAGTCAAATAAGTGAAATAACACATAGGCCTACATGACCTATTTTTAATTTTGCCAAACAGATGAAGCTCCCTTCGGACACCCTGGAGACCCCCAGATCCCACAGTGGGAACCATCACAGAGAACTACGGCTCTGTGTGAGTCACCCCACCAACATATGCAGTTGTTCCTCATTCTTTTCAGAATTGTATTTCTAACTTTTGCCATGCAAAGGTTATGTGTCTGGGTTCTGGAGGTAACGTCCATCACCTCTCCCATCTGGTGGGTGCTCGTGCCGCGCATGCGCAGTGCGGTTCTCCATCATTTCCAATATCCCAGTGTAGGAGAACCAGCAGAGGCAGAGAACTAATGGGTAGGCTTCTTATTCTTATTTTTCCAAAGGTCAGAAACGCACTGTTGCTCTCCCGGTTCATTCTTCCAGTGCCGGTATGCATTCGCTGCGATGCCCGGGTACGAACGGACTGTTTACGGTTTGATTTGACGCAGACAGAAACGTTTGTGCCCGAAAAGCGTCTCTCTCTCTTCTTCTTCGCTCTCTCTGCAAACGCAACGGGTTTGCACGGCTGTTAGCTAGCATGCTAAGCTAACCCGTGCTAACTCGGCCTTGCCTGGCCCCTTGGCTCGAAGCCTAACGCGGGCCTAGCTACTTTTTACTTCGACAATTTGAAGTCGGAATCTGGGTTGTGGTTGCTCAACGTGCACGACCCCGGTAACGGGTCGCCAATTAAATACTAAAACGTTACTAGGGTAGCCGAGCTCGCCCTCTAATTCATTTTCGTTACAACAAGCTAGCTGGCTAGCTAACTAAAGGTAGCTAGACAGCTGACGCTTGGCATGCTAACCCCCAGCTAGTTCAGATGCTGTGTCCAATGCATCAAAAAGCACAGCCAGACGAGACTGATTCCGCTTGTTGACACGGTCACTTTTAAACGCGGAGGCCCACAGGCGGAGTTTCAGCTGCACGTCTCGCTCCGTGATAAACCTAACAACCTTTAACGCCAGGCGACTGTCGCTATAACGTTAATAAAGCAGCACTTGGCACAGTTGATAGGCAGTCTGGCTAATGTTCGCCAAGCTAATTGGCTATTCTCTAACGCTCAGGCAGCTATGGTTTCTTTGGTAATGTACACAAGCGGCTGTCATGTGTCTCCAGTTTTAGGGAAAAGTCTTGTCATGTAGCTTGCGACGTAGCCAACTTCTGTAGCTGTCAACTTTGAAGGCTGCTGCAGGACAATATGGCTAATTTACCACTAAAGCTAGCCTCAACCAACTCCATGGGGTTACAGCAAGATTGAAATGCTAGGTTGAGAATTAATGTATTTAATCTAGCCCGATACTAACATAGCAGTGGTAGATATATTGTGGTTCAGTGAGAGGAGACCAGCACATACTGCTTTACCATCTTGGTGTTGCACAGTTTGTGCCCTATACCTTTTTTTTGTATCATGCCCAGGTTTCTACTCCACAAACCTTACATGCTTTGTGCAGGTAACTTGCATTGCTACCTTTTCTCCACTCTTGCTTTGTGTGACAACATATGACAGACCCTGTGCATTTAACACTAAATGCATTTTAAGAGATCCAATCACATGCGGACAGCTCTTGATGATATATCTGCTCCAAATGTTCCAAAGCGATCGGGGGCATTTGTGACCATAAATGTGTCCTGCACAGCCTAGTCAACCTTTTATATTGTGCATTTTGAAAGACAAACCTCCCAAATGCTGTCCATATTCAAGGTGACATATAATAGCACTACAATCCTCTGATTTACATGTGTGGCTAAACACAAATTTTTTTTCTCTTTTGTTCAACAGCAGTGTAACAACAAAGAATCAAAATCTGAGCATAAATAGGCCCTTGAATGCACCTGATTGAATTTCTGATTCTTGTTATCCTTTCTAATTCACTTTATTCATTTGGCACTCAGCTTTAGGTTGGTTGGTCTAGGGCTAGGTGAAATGTACTAATGCAAATGCTGGTAAACTTTTGCTGTGTTTTCCTACAGCCATCATTTAAAGGTTTTGTTCTGATCTGAATCATGAAGCGGTGGCTCCAGTTCACCAGCTGCTGTACCAGCTAGTAGATAAAAAGTGCCTTTTCTTGTTCTGGGCCAAATGAGTCAGAACAATTAGAAGGAATTGTGGGTAGGAGAGACCTTTGTTACTGAGTGAATTCCGGACATTAAGCGCTCATGATCACTACATTAAATTAAGAGCTGTTAGGATGTATTCATACCATACAAAACACACCAAATATAACAATATGAACATGAGAACAAGGAACCGACTTCTTGACCATGTAATACAATGCACACAAGCTACTTTGCTGACCATATTCTTTAAAAGTTGCACATGAAAATGCAACATCTTCATTCACATTAGCATAATGGACCTCAAATTCAGTTACTCAACCTTTGGCCCATGTTCCTCTTGTTTTGATGCAATTTCTTATCTAAAACATTTCTGCATAATTCTCCTGTATTTGTCTTTATCTGCATTACCCTTTTCCCCCAGAGTCGTCGTCGTCGTCTTGTTCCATACTGCTTGCATAAAGTTTACGGCTGCATTGAGTCCAAACTGCGTAGAATTCCCATCACGTGCAAGGCTGTTGGGGAGAAAAATGGGAATCATTTAGATTTTTGTTAATTGCTTTCACTTTGAACTTTAAAATAAATCAGATTGAGAGCGAGATAATACCGGAGTCAAATTCCTGGTATGTACACATACCAGGCCAATAAAGCTGATTCTGATTCTGATTTACCACAAAATGTACTATTTTTGTTGTCTCGTCTAAAAATCGCAGACTCTGCAGTGACGTTGTCAGGCTTCGTGTTACTCTCCTTGTCATTTATTTAAGGCATTCCTCCCAGAATCATTTATGATGGGAAAACAGTAACGACAACAATGTTGATGTGACCAGGCGATAAAAAAAATTATACTGAAATGACAAGTTCAACCACCATCTCTGGATGGCTGGTCTTCTGCCTTTGTCACCAAAATGCTAAAGGACTAAAATCATGTTTAACAGCTGCACATTAATTGATCACGTCACAGTTTCCTTTCTTTTTTATCCTAGCAGTGATTGCAGAGCATCTTGAAATGATTGTATCTCCTTTAATCGCTGTACATGATCCACGGTTGTTTATTGTGATGTCGATGTGCACTCATCAATCTAGACGTGTCTTTGGTTGTCTGATGCGTTCACTTTAAGAAGTGTTGGACCTAAGCCTCCTATAAATACTGGACACTTTATTGTTTTCAACCTGCTCTTGGCCACATGAGCTCTACTTACCGTTCTGCGTATCACACATACTTAACAGCAGAATACCACTTCATTACAAAGCCTTTAAGTGAATGTTTCTACTCTCTTGTAAAGATGCAGTGGCGTGCTCCATGTGCCTTGTATCTTGATGAGGCTGAAATATATCAGTTTTTGTTCGTCTTAATTTGCCAACAAAAAGTCCATCGGCTATAGATTCACCAGTTCAACCATAGCCAAGGTATTTATGTTGCCAAGTTTAATTACAATGATGTGAACTTGAAGAGGATGTCTACGCCATAGGTTTCGATTTCTAGTACAGCCTCAGATAGACAGATTTATCATACATGATGAGGCCATATTGTGTCTTATATTCCCCACTGTATCTGTGACATTCATTTTGCTAAATGGAGCAATGGTGGGCTACGCACGTGTTTATATAACTGGAGTTACATCCAGGGAACTTGTATTTCACCTTCTTTCATTACTGAATAGGAGAATACTTCAGTGCAGTCCCATGTCTACTTTCATCCTTTCACTGAGATAGAGAGTTGAAATTATGACGAGCAGAGGGTTTTCAGTGGAGGTGGCTTTTCTAGCTGTGTTACTGAAAAGGTGAAGACCACTGAGAGTGTGTCTTCAACTTCCTTACCATTGTGATCATGATCAGCCATCTCCACTGGCATCAACAACTTGCTGGAGAAGATGCGAGCAACCCAAGCTGACGAAAAGCAGTTCTTGTGTCCTGCACGTAATATGATCACAGCTGCTGTAGCCCCAACGTGTAGTTACATTTTTATGGAGGTGTTCACCAACTACGGCATATCTGCTGTAGCTATGTGCGCTATGTCGTTACCTGCTAATGCACAAAAAAAATAAGGTAATAATTGAATTCACGCTGCATTTCTGCTAGCTTTTTTATGTTCCAACAATGTCCTGAGTTCAACCACCTCTCTGTCCTTTTCCTCTGACTGCCTGTCTCTTTCTTGTTGCTGGGAACAATAAATGCAAAAGGCCAAAACCGTTATCTTAAAAAAGATCAGCCGGCAGTAAAAGGTTACAGATTAGCAGGTACCATATGCAATTTGGACGTGGTAGTTCATAGGAGTCAGGGAATGGTGGGATGAGATGGGCAGAAAAATGGTAAGAGGTGACACTTAAATGTGTGCTTTCACATTAGCAAGGTGGCAGATTTAGGGTGTGTTGGGATGAAAACGTTTGGCTAAGGCACGGCTATGTACTTTTTAATTAAAATGTCTTTGATTTGAATCTAGTCCAGGACCTTTGCTGTACATTACTCACTGCTTTTCTCCAAATAAATACTTTTTTTTCTCACTAGAAATTGTTTTCCCTCTTACCTCTGCATTTTCCAAACATGAAATTCTGTGAAATGAAATTTTAATGATGTGGTGGTTTCTCTGATAGGACGCTACGCAGCTCTCCTGAGATGATGAGTTGCGTTTCCAGATAAACAGCATATGTTTAACTGCTGCCTCTTTTTGGTTGTGCCACGGGTAGCACTACCCTCCTTACCTCTCTTCCTCTGTGGTAATGTCACTGGGTTCGGTCTCAGCAGCTCGCAGGGCAGTTATGAGTCACCAGCACTGGCGGCTGAGAGGAGGCTTTGCATGGAGCTCCATCGCTCACATACAGAGTTCAGCCCGATTCACCAGCTTTGATGTGAATCTGTGAATCTGAAGGCTTATTACACCTAAAACACTGTACAGCACTTCCGACTGTGGAAAGTTATCAAGGCGGCAATTATTGTAATCTTTTGCCGCTACGATGGCTAACAGTAGAAATATGGCCTTCATGATACAATGTAATCTACCAGGCATGTGTGCGTATTTCATTGGCCACCGCAGAGTTTTGAGAATGTAAATGAAAACAGTGGTTTTATACCATTTACGTCTTCCATCAGCAAATTGTGGACTTTTACTCATGCAAAAAAAATAGATTGCGTTGACTATTAATTTCTGTGCATTTCTCTCCCACCCTCACAGGAACCATGGAAATACCACTACCAAACTGCGTGTGGGAACCATTATGTTGAACACAATCTACTTGTCGGACTGAGGGACTGTATCCTAGGTGGCAAAAGACAAATGGTAAAGAATTAATAATAAAAGATTTCCCGTAAAAAGCAGAGTGCACGCCGGCTCCTGATCCTCACTTTTTTCAGCTGGCACCTTCCTGAGTCAGATGGCTCTGAATGACAAGATGCAGTAATGGACGTCCATGCACCATTCAGCACCGTAGCCATGAAGCAGCTGAAAGGGTAGGGTCTGCTGTGAGCTCGCCTCACCCTACCCACCCACCCTCCCCATCAGCTCCACTTGATAGCAGAGTCCTACGTTGACGCATAAACCTGCAGCGCTACCCATCTCCGCAACCCTCCCACCACCTCCTCCACCACGGCTTTGGAAGACGAACATGACGCGCATTGCGAAGACACTGGTTGATGTCTGATAGATATACCTCTGAGGTGTCGAGCGTAAAACCAGTGGAGCAATGAATGGCGGAAAGGACTGTGAGGCGGGAGATGAGAGGCAGGCCGTCCCTGTCCAGGTCCCCATTGGCTGGCAGCGCCGGGCGGAGCACGGCGGTGGGGTCGTATACAAAAGGTAAAGAAAACTTTTCAAAGGATGTACGCAACTGCTTGTTGAGTAAAGAGGAAAAAACACATTCTGTTCACTCAACTGCCTTTAACCTGCCATGGAGCAAGGCACTAGTTATGCATTTATACCATGATCATTTTCAATTAAGCTGCTCATAATTTTATTCTTGATTAATTGTGTGATCTACAAATGTAAGAAAGTCATGAAGAGTAGAATTCTCCAGAGATATTTAACTTGTCAATCATATAACCCAGAACAAGCAGTCACGTTGAAGCTGGAGTCGTCTTGCAGATAGATTTTCTGTTAATCTACTCATCGTTTCAGCTCAAATATTTTGACCAATTCTGAAGAAGTTCTCTAACATACTGCACTTTGGGAGTCTGCTGATCCCTTGACACGAGTAAACTAGCTCCCATGTTTGCTTGAATGGGAAAATAACTAAACTTTGAATGTGACGTGCACATTTCTGGATTACAGGAAGTTGGTGTCCTTCCCTGCAAATGAACACCAGTACGTGTATTTACCAGCCACAATGAACTAAAGCAGTTGGCTGGTGTCAGGTTTATTTTGGGCGTTGGAAAGAATCCCGTCTACATCTGTGACCGTGGCCTGATACTGTCACTGCACACTCATATTTGCTCATGTTCTTTTACATTTAAAGTGTGCATTTGCTTCAGGGATGTGCAACTGGAGATCCTCACAGTAGATATTTTCACAGCAGCTCCGATTCAGTCACTGGTTGTTTTGTCATCTTATCAGTGTGTATGTTAGAAAGAATCAACCAATGTTTCTCTGGAGGTATTTTGGGTTAGTCCTTCAATATTCCGGGTTTTACAGTCATAAATCAGGTAAAAAAAAGAAACACCAAATTAGTCCATTATGTCCATAAGTGGTATATTATTTTTAAAACTCATTTTTACCAGTGAAAAGTGGTGTCTCCACATCTTTAAGAACTCCATCTCCCCCCTAAAAACATAAAAATATAAAATAAAAGGAAGAATCTCTAGAGAGTATAGTCAGTTTAGTCCCAGCTGCCAATATGCTGCAGGCTCCTCCTTCTTCATAGGTAATGAAAATGTTTTCAGTTATGATTTTTAATTCATACGGATGGAAGAATTCCACTGTGGTATAGCACTGTGGAGTGGGAGGATTTTACTGTCTGATTACATGGTTGCAAGACTGTAAAACCTGCTGCAAAACCCACCTCAAGGAGCTGCTAACCCACCTAAAAATCATTTGTGTGTCTGTTAGTGAGAATTTTAGCATGCTATGGTTCCTTTTCTTCTTCTGAGTCAGGAATACATTTGTAGTGGGAGAACTAAAGTCATATTTCTGCATGAAAATGTTTAGTTGGATGCAAAATATTATCAGTTTTTAGGAGCTTCCGTCCAAAAACATTGAATGTTATTCAAAAACACATCTCAGACAATGCAAATGTGCTGCAACAAATGCTATCATGTAAGCAGTATCTCTGCTCTGGAGCTACCTCAGCCTGACATTGTTGTTTTGTGTTTGCAGTCCCAGTGGCTCAGTGCTGTCCAGCTTGGAGCAGGTGAAGACCTACCTGCTGACAGATGGAACCTGTAAATGTGGCCTGGAGTGCCCACTCATCCTCCACAAGGTATTTTTTTTGTCCTGTTTCATTTAAAACACAGCAGTCGGGTGGAGATTTTTACAGCTGCCTCTTAACTGGGCTCCAGAAGATATTTTAATTAAAGATTAAGTTGGAAGGCGCAATCTGCAAATGAAAATAAAATGCTGTTGTCCAAACATTATAGCTTAACAAGGTCCCCTAAGAGATTCAAAACTGTCAGTCAAACCTAATCTGGCATTATTCAGTGATTCTTCTGTACTAGAAATGTTGCTATAGCTGTTCATTGTAAGGTAAAAAGGAAAAGATGTGGAGCACATGTCATTTCACGCATGCAACAGAAGATGACGTCAAAGAGGATTTTGGTTTAGTTAGGGAAATCGTGTCTGATCCCATCCTAGCTGTTTGGAGACACAGGTTGAAATGAAGTGTAACACTTCTTCAGTACATTTCCACAAAGTTACTCCTGGAGAAATAGAAGTCAGTGAAGACATTGCATGCTTTGTTGTTTAGAGGTTTTGACCACTCTATCGTATACTTGAATTCATACGCCTGATTCATCCATTTCAGTACTAACTGAACACAAATTGTAAAACATTGAAGTTAACATTCTACAAGCATCATACAAGTTTAAGCTTTGTTAATATTTCTTTTCATTTTACAGGGATTTCATGCCATTTAAGTGTTTGTTGCATTTGATAATTGCTTGTAAAAACTGACTTGCGTCTGGAGCAGAAGTTGTAAATGAGGATCACAAACTTTGCACTTGCAGCAAGTCACAGAGAATGAGTGTTACCTACATGCCCCAGACAACATGATATTTTAATTCAGAACAGACAATCTGCTCTTGACATGTCTTGGCCTCAAGATAGGACACATTACTTATTTGACATCCGTTACTGCAGTTGGGAAGGAGGGAACAGGATAAAGGGAGGAATGAGGAACAAACATGTCTGTGAGGAGGAAATCGTGTCAGACTAGTCATACCAAGGTGAAAACAACTTCTGACAGGCTATTGTTAAAGTGATGCTTTGTTTCTGTAGGAATGGTCTTTTGAGTATCAAAAAGTCACCTGTGTCAGCTTGAAAGGTGGCTATAAAGGCTTTGTAGTTTTGTCCTTCACGGAGCATGGTGGCTGTGGTCAGCTTGAATTAATGTCAGTTAAGTGAATTCCAATAGTGACCAGTTTTCATGGTGGAAAATAGAATTAAAATGTCCAGAGAAAGCTCTCAAACCTCTCCTGCAGCATAATCCACTTCTCCACTCCCATTCCATATGCTCAGCATGTATGAAATAAATTCCAGCTGGCCACTTCCACTGATCACTGTGAAGGACCAAACTACAAATGCTGGTGTTGTGAGGTGTCCGCTGTATCACATTACATAGGGTAATCTGACCGATTATCCCTCGTAAAGCTAAATTTGTCCCCAACACACTGTCTGTCGCATCAGGCCAATATCACATAGTTTACAATTTTGACCCAGGTGCTTGCTTTCTGTTCGTGTTACACATTCTGTGGCACAAGATAAGATTTTTTGCTGCTCTGAGACATTAAATCTGTATAACATTTTTAGCTATCCTAAGATGTGATTTATTACTCCTAGGTGCTCGAGATTACCTCTGTCTCTCTGAACCTTCTGACCAAAAGTAAAAAAAATAAAAAAAGAATTCATGGGTAGATGTGAATTTCAAATTGCTAATTGTTTCCTCAGGTGTTCAACTTCGATCCAGGGGCAGCTGTCAAGCAGAGGACGGCGGACGATGTGAAAGCAGATGAAGACGTCACCAAACTCTGCATTCACAAGAGGAAGCTTCTGGCTGTGGCCACACTGCACAAAAGCATGACACACCCACCTCTGACGCTGACCAGTCAAGGGGGAGGTACATGTAAAACCAATTGTTTTTTGTCATTTAAACTGAAAAATCACTGTTTCCCTTTTAGAGTGAGTTTTTTCTTATTGGCTGACATGTTTAGTCTTCTGTTCTAGAGATCAAGCAGTTTGGTTAAATATTAATATGAACTAGTTTGTCCTTTGTATGGTTTCCCAGCAAGTACAGCCTGTATATAACGAGTTTCCTGCCCTGCCTAATATTATGTCCAAGGTGTTGGCACTGATTTAACTCAAATGTGCTTTGTTTGGCCTCAAGGTACAACATCTGTGGTCGCTGTGCATTCCATGACTCAACGAGCAATAAGGACTAAACTCCACGATGGCCTGCCCAATGCTGTTGGCCCAGACTGCAAGAATCCTTTCAAGATGATGATGGCAGCTGGACAACAGAGGCTGTATCCACCCCAGGAGATGGGTGGAGCACAGCAGCCAGAGCTCTTCTCTGGGTACCCCAGGCCGCAAAGGCTGGGCAGTGGAGAGCCAGGCCCCAAATCCCCTTATCGGGTTGGGTATGGAGGCATGCTGAGCCCACCTCCCTCCAGTGCTAAACTGTATGGAGATGGCTCACAGTCTCCCAGTGCAGACACTCTAGGCAGCTCTGAGGGCTTTCCAAGGACCAATCCCTGTGGGTTTCCAGGAGCCGGCAGTCCTGGCTCAGCCTCCATTCATGGGAATACTAGGACTCCTCTTTCCCCACCTAGTGTAATGCTCCATGGCTCCCCCGCGGGCCAGCTATCCTGCGCCATGACAGGGAGGACTAGCACGCCCCTCTCCCCAACGGCCACTGCCAAAAGCCCTGTCATGAACATGCCACGGGGGAACTTCCCCCCTGGTATGGATATGCCCCGTGCAGCGTTTCACCATAAAACACAGCCCCCTGTGCATCCTGTACCGCCTCCTCCATCCATACCACCATCCTGTGCCCTTCAGAAAAGGCAGTTAACCTCTGAAAAAGACCCCTTAGGCATCCTGGACCCCATCCCCAGCAAGCTAGTCAGCCAGCCCCACACCAATGCCCCAAACCCCTCCAACTTCCAGCCTAACATCCACTCTCAGGTACCAATGATGAATGTAAACATATCCCCTCCCGCCATTGTACCCTTGCCAAGCAACTTGCCTTTGCCTACAGTGAAGCCTGGGCCAGTGGGGCATGGCGGCCATGTTCAAAGGACTCAACAGGGTGGTCCAGCTTCCTCCATGTCCCCCTCCCCTGTCACTTCCCCTGTCCACATGGCCGGGCCAGCCCATGGGAGAATAGAGGCCTCCCCTCATCGCTCACGCTCATCCTCCACCTCCTCTGAACATGGGAACTTTGCAATGCCCTCGGGGCACCAGGCCCCGTGTGGCACCATGAAGGTCCCTCCTCGTTCTCCCAGGTCGGCTATGGGATCTCCCAGGCCGGCCATGCCATCCAGCCCCTCCACCAACAAAACTGACCCCCTACACCAGTACAAAGACTCCCAGCTGCTGCCCGGGATGGGAAACTCAATTGGCACCCAGCAGCACAGCAACCCCATGTACTCACCAACCTCTTCGTCCTCATCATCTTCTTCTTTGGCAACCCCCAGCGCTTCCCAGAAGGGCCACCCAGGACTCCTGGGGATGCCCCTCAACCAGATCCTCAACCAACAGAATGCCGCCTCCTTCCCCGCCAGTAGTCTCTTGTCAGCCGCAGCCAAAGCACAGCTAGCAAATCAAAACAAACTCAGCGCTGCTGGCAACAGCACTGCTGGCATGGCTGGTGGAGGTGTTGGTATGGCAGGCATGGGGGCAGGTGGAGGAGGAAATGGAGGAGGTGGCGGGCACCCTGGCTCTATCGGCGGCCCTCGAGGCATGGAGGGACACAGCACTTTAAACCCAATGCTTCCGCCAAACTCCACCATGCTGCTCAACACTCCTGAGGGCCAGAGTGGTCGGGCGGCTCTTAGAGATAAGCTCATGGCCCAGCAGAGGGACCCCATGCGCAAACGGAGGCAATCGTCGGGCAGCGCTGCTGTAAACCATGACAACAGTAACAACATGGTCTACAACATCCTTAACAAACGAGGCATGGGGGGACCCCACATGCAAGGGCCCAGTGCCACTGAGCAGCTACGAAAAGTGGGCCGACTTGGAAACCTTCCCCCAAACACCTCCATGGCCCAGCTTCTCCAGTCCATGAGCTGCCAGAGCTCCCATAGCTTGGCGGGGAACAGCCATCGCCCAGGTCTTAGCCCCGGCCCAGGGCCTGGTCCTCAAGGAGCTGCACAGCTGCACTACACCGACAGCACAGGTATGGTCCCTGGAGGCCCTCAGCAGAACCTCGTAGCTCAGCAGAGGCTGCGGGGTCCAGGAGATGCCATGCAGCACTGCCAGAACATTGACACCTCTGGGGGCCATCTGGGCTCTCGTACAGGCCAGTTCCCTGACATAATGACCCAGATGCAGGCCTCCTCCATGAGTAACTGTGGGCCTATGGGGCCAGGAGGTGGACCGGTGGGCCCTGATGGCATGCCCCTGGGACGCCCCAACACTAACCCCCCACCGCTGTCCCATCCTGGCCCTCACCCCTCGCAGCAGAACCTTCTTCACAGTATGGGGCGGACTAACATGGTGGTGATGTCACGTGGAGGTGGGGATGCAAGCTGTATACAGACCATCTCTGATACAGGTGAGACAGTACATCAACTCTGCTCAGGAACTGTATATGTAGAAAGCAGACTAAAATAAGGCTGAAAATGCCATCACTAAAATCATAACCATCAGTCATCTTACCAGTAACTCAGGATTACCTTACCACAGTCATCATTTTACAATGCACAGTGTGGATTTCAGAGACATGTATGTAAGTATATGCATTAATTTCCAATAGTTTATGTAGGCTACATGAGCTGCAAAATATGTCAATTTTGAGGCATTCATACTTTAAGAAAAACACCATGCCCTAATATGTTATTTAATTAAGGGAAATGTAATTATTCTCTATGTTTTCTAGACAGGACACATATCTAACATGTACTTTATAGCTAAAATAATTCCTCTTATTTTTATGATGTGCGCCTGACAGTGATTGCAGTCATCATAATGATTATACTATTGTCCCACAATTATCAATAGTTGAAATGGCAATATATGCAAGATATGTAATAAGATGCTAAAAGCTCCTCAGATCATTAATGATAATAATCCTGAACACTAAATTTAGCAAAACGATTGCTATGATTGTTTTAGCTCTGTATTGCATCTACCCAACTGGTAGATTTAAATGGTCAGCAGCCAGTTTGATAATCCCACTAGCCCAGTAATACAAATCTTAAACATAATCATTATTCAGTGACATTTCTAAACAACTGACAGTACACACATCCTGTGCAGTTAATAAGTGTATATCTCCTTCCCATCCTTGTGATAAGCTAGTGGTTAGATGAAGATGTGGTTTCTATGGTTATTGTGAGTGAACTAAAACCAAAGGATTTAGGTGATAGCCTAGACAGTCGGGCTCCTCCAGTATCTCTGAGCTAATGAGCATGGCCCTCATCTTTGGGAGCTCAGCTAATTGTCAGTCAGCCAGTGTTTCTCTTTGTTTTATTTGTATGCTTGCATCAGTCAATGGTGTAAGAAGATGGAAATGGGATCTGGATCACGCTTTAAGGGAAGCAGCCCAGATAGGGTGCTCTAAAGAGCTTCTCCTAGCTAGCTGGTCGTTATAGTAACGATAGACCCTGAATAAAGACTAGAGTGAAGCCTTTGATGAGGGCTGAGGCCTGTGTGTGTGTATGAGACTACTTGTGTATTACAGTGTGTGTACTTCTGTTTATTTGTGTGCAAGTGAATGACTTTGTGTGACTGTAAGTTTTTTTGTGTGTGGACATGCATTCATGTGAGCGTTTGTTTTGAAAGCACTGAAAAGACCTAGATCTCTTCTTTCTGCTGTGGGATGGGCTATGAGTTTATGTATTCATTGTGTGTCTCTGTGTCCTCATATGGTTTATAATGGAGATATCACCAAAGTCGACTGCAGGCCATCTGTTCTTATCACCAGGTGCTCCGTTATTCTGTATTTCTCCTATGTCCAGTCATTGAAATTCAGGTGGTCCTGTTTAGGCCAGGAGGCAGCCAGTGACGTTTGTTGCCAGTCCTGTAGGGATGGGACGAATTGCAGTTTTGACATTTTCAATTTGAATATCCTCTCATTTTAACCAGCATATTTGAAGCATGTAGTTAAAAGTGGATAAAAAAAAGTGCTCGGCTGAACCAACACAATCATTGTCTTGAGAGTGAAGACCTATGCTGTATTTGTTGGAACTACAGAAACCGTTCACTCACAGTTGTACAGTGTTGTACAGAGGATGCTCCTTCTACCTCAGAGTACAGACACAGGGCTCACAATATGAGTAGCTCCTAGCTCGATGTTTTGTACTCTGCTCTTTGCTTGTATGAGAATCAAGCTGTGGCCTTGATTTGAACTTGGAAGAATCAAGAATGAAAGCTTGATATGGCTGAAGCAGTATGTAAACACAGCCATTGCAAAGCCACATATCACATTATAATTGTCTGACTCAACACCATATGGAGGCAACCTGTTGCCTCTGTTCTTTCGAAACAATGCCATCATTGTTCTTTTTCTAACTTCGTTCAGTGTTTCACTATGGGAATCGCCTCGGCGTGACCAACTACGGAAGCTCCAATTGCACCACGTCTGTCATTGACAGACAGGTCAAACTGTGCTCGGGGCACGCCCCCCTCATATTACCACA
>JAVQJL010075588.1:0-48142 GCA_036024295.1 Nannoperca obscura | reverse complement strand
CCCCCCCCCCCCACCCCCCCCCCCCCCCCCCCCCCCCCCCCCCCCCCCCCCCCCCCCCCCCGCCCCCGCCCCCCCCCCCCCCCCCCCCGCTGGAAGAAACATTTAGGCTTTCTAGAGATTTTATGCACAATATAAACATATTTAACATATAAACATAAGAGTACAATACAAACAGATAATAAGGCGTAGGCTGGTCTTTCTTCATATGTTTATGCACAGTTCTGCGTTAGACTAAAATATGAAGAGACGACAGTTCCAAACACATTCTCTGATCTTCTCTGGGTTTTTTACATTAATATTAAAGCAACTATGGAAATTAAAAATAACATCCCCACAAAATAGAATGACTAAAGGAACCCCATTCATAAATATACTTATCAGATATTGATGGTTTATTTGAAATGTCAAGATAATTTAACTTAAGACTTAAGACTTAAGATAACTGCATATGCTATGTAATGACATCATTCTTCTCAGCATGAAGAGGGCTATTCTAGTGTCAGTGGAGCTTTTTTTTTACTACATAGTACTTCTGGCCTTAACGTTAGCGGTGTATCCCTTCAGAGCAAATCATTTCAGATTTGGGAGTGGGTGGGGGACCTTGCTATAAAAACATATAACATTTTAAGGGGAATTATCATCTTATTTAAGCGTGACAACAACATATTTTCCGGTGAACACCACACGTTTAGCAGGAGGTTGATATGAGACTACTGCGTGAATACTTCTCTCTCCCACGCATCCGTGGATTCCGTCTTCCACTTTTGAAACCCCTATTTCAACATCACTAAAGAAAGGATTAACTTTTTGTAATTATCCACACCTATAACCATTTTAGAATGCATGTTGAAATGAGTCTTTTGAAGTTTAGTTTTAGCACTTACTAACTAATGAATTTCAACAAACATTTCTTAGCTTAGTACTGTAAAACAAAAGAACAGAGACAGAGGCATTGAGTGCCACCAGGCAGATCCAGACATGTTATGACATGTCGCAGTCTCTCTCCCATACACTGCAAAATCCCTTCCCAATGACAAAGTGACCTCATATAGATAAACAGATTTGGAAAACTGAATTTTAATCTCTCATCAGTAATAATTGAGGAGCCATCTAACTCTATTATTCATCCCTTTGGGTGCTATTTGCAGGCATGATAATTTGAACAAAGTAAAAGAGAAAGAAAGAAAAACATGACATTGCTAAGAGGGCTGACAAAGCAATCGTATCGCTGAAGGGAGTTGGCACATTGCCATTTAGGTACAGTAGTTATACTGTTGAGGAAATGATTTAATGCTGAAATTGCTGTACAGTATCTAAACAGCTTACTGATGTTGTGTTTTCTGCTGTGGAGGTGATACTGTATATTTCCAGAATGTATCCCAGACTCTTATCAAGGACATACAATTCCACATTCCAATAACAAATGTCTGATTTTAACCATTGTTCTCTATCTTTTTGTTTTGTCTACATACACTGGGCTTTAGCAGCACTATTCAATTTAAACTGCTCCTGGTATTCTTGGTGTTATTTTGCCCTGCATTTCTCAGAAATCACATTCAGAGACACTATGCGTTTGAATTGATTATGTTTTTAAGGCACTGCTCTTTCTGTTGTTTCTTCCCGGTGCTATCTACTGAGATCCTCTATTTATTCCATTATTGTTGCTGGAAACATAAAACACATTATACTTCCTGTTAATCTGTGGGTTTTTCCTGGAAAAGGCCAACCAGATGCTGTTCAACAAACATAAGAGCTTTTATAAACTCAATATGGGTTGCACTACTAATGCATTACATCATTCTATAAAAGGAAGAAGCAAAATGGACAATTTGTGTTACATGTTATGTCACAGTTGTTAATACTTGAAAACTATTTTTGCATACAGCAATAGTAAGTTTAGAGACATGAGCAGAAATACTGATTCCTGTTCGTATACTGATACTGATTCGTTCTGTCTTGTTAAGGTTAATTCCAGTTCAGTACAAAGTTGATCTTATTTTCATTTGTTTGGTCTTATCTGTCATGATAATATGCTATAAGACAATATACACAAGCATTGATGCAGGTGTTAAACAGCCCCCCAGGTTAGCCAAACTTATGTGGAAGACAAAACAAAGGGAAACAGTAAAGTTATAAACCAAACTGTCCATTTTAAACATCCATCACAGTTTACAGACCAATGTCCTGGCTCAACTCTAACCTACTCCACTTGCCATACCTGTACACATGTGATTCTTCTGGTCGATGAGGGATTATTACAAATAATTTTGCATTCACTTTTATCTTCAAACAAAGTGGTAGATATAGATAATATGGCTACACCGTTGGCTTGTTAACAGATGTGATCATCTGACCGCTTGTATTTACAGTCGTGCTGTACTTTGTTGTAGCGATGTTGCCTTGGGAAGAGAGTTCATTTCTGTCTTCAACACTGAAACTTTCCTTTCTCTCTCTTCCTATAACATGGGCACAAATCAGCACAGTCTTTCTGTATCTGCTTGTCTCTCTATATGCGTATCTTCCATCATCACACCAGTGTGAGTGACGTCAACATAACTTGTAATTGATGACATTTAGATCCTGTATGCTCATTCGTGTAAGCAGTTAGGCTCAAATAATAAATTAAGCTCCTCATCAAGGATACACCTGGGAATTGTTATGTGATTATTTGACTCCCAAATACTGCCCCCAAATTTCCTCATAGGAAGTGATTATGGATGAGATTACCTGCAACATTTTTATGCAGGTACATGATATGAGTGTGTTTAATTAATAAGTAGTGCACATTATTCATACTAGATTTGCAGTGCAGAAAGGTAAACCACGTAAACCACGTTCAGAAAGAGTTTGACAGTAGAGATTCTCATTAACACCTCTGAGGTAACCGATGGTGAGTGGAGTGAAGTGAATGTCTCACGCTGCAATTAAAGATGTGGAATCAGCACATTTTGGCCTCAGAGTCACAGCAAAGCAGCTCTGTGATCTTATGCTGCTGCCCCAGTTTCCAGCATGCAGTCATATGACATCTCTTTCTCTCTCTCTTCATTGAGTAGCTGCCAAGTCCTGTCTATCTGTGGGCATTTGTTTTTGTATGCACACAAACACACTCACACAACACAAAGCAACCTACTAATAACAAGGCTGCATCAGCCCTCATTAACTCTCTGACTGTGTTCATGGGTGAACGAAGCACTGCTGCATCATAACAGCAGAGAGGGTGACAGGGAGGCTGGCTGTACGTGTGTGCGTGTGTTTGTGTAATGTGTGTGTGTGTTTGCCAGAGAACCAGTGTTGTCTGCTGGTTACTGATCAGGTGTACTGAATGTGTTTATGAGTCCATTTTGTTTATGTGTATGTGCCTTGTGTCCAAATGCAGTTGGACAAAAAGTGTTTGTGCACATATGTGAAATCTCATATCCATATGTTGGTATCAAATGCATTAAGTGCAAAATGTTTTCTCATATGTCAGCCTTGTCACTCCCCCAAGAATGTTGCAGGCCAACCAATGATGGAAAGCCCTACTGGCTGGTAATAACCTTTACCATCACAGCCTAGTCATTGACATTGACATCATACCTTACAACTATTTCCTCCTTATAAAAATAGTCTCTCCGCTGATACTGTATGTAGTTTTAGAGAGATGAACATTTTTATCTAGAGCTTTCAATAAAAACAGCAAATATGCAATATTTAAGCAACAAACTAGACTGTTTATACTGTTTTGATTACATTAGAATGTAATTTGTATTTTGGAATAATAATCTGTTTCCACGCTTTGTTAAGCAAATTATATTTAATGATCTGAATTTCTTGACATAGTTGTCTTGTTAAATGTCTACTCTGAAATCTATTGTCTTGCGTTTTTATCAGCTAATCCATCGAATAAAAGTCATGATGTATACTACATTTCATTATAATGACAATATCAAGACAGTATTTTGATATGTTGGCTTCCTGTAACGCTGTTTACTAAATGAAGTCACACTGGGCTGTACTGACGCTGCAAGGAGCTACTGTAGTACGTCGTATAAGACAGACCAATAATAAAGCCCACCCCATTTAATTTTTTATGTGGCTGTAGAGCAGCCCTGTCTAACACCTCTAGCAAGAGTGTAAACTATTGGGGAGGCATATTCCATTGACAATCCATTTATGTTCATTAAATAAAATACCAAATAGGATGAAAAGTGCATTTAGTATTCAGTGATGTCATTTTTTATAAATATCTTGACATTAGGATGTAAACTTCCATCTGTAGATGTGAATGACTACCAAGTTTTAATTTGTTTCAACAGGAATAAGCCAATTGAAAATCAATGAATTCCTCATTTCTAGTCTATTGAGAAATCAAAACTACATAAAAAAAACGCAACAGGTTTCAGTGTGCAACAATAAGTGCAAATTAAGTTCATTTTCAATAAACTTTATTTTATCCCATTTTCCCCCAAATATGTTACATACAAAAGGTGATCGGAATTGAACACTTCCTTGTGTCAAGACCGTAACATTTACACAATAAATAAAAAACCATGTATAAATAAAAAAATAAATAAACGACATTATGTGCCAAAAAATAAAGACTCTTCTGAATTGGCAGATGGCTTTCACAATGTTGGGTTTTTGAAAACACATGTACGTAATACTTGCATTCCAGGTCACAGTTTTTAGGATACAACTCTGGGTCGAGAAAGCAATGTAAACCGATAAAGGATTACAGTACAGTACAACAGAGTACAATGTTTTCTTTTTTCCATAGTAGATATTACTGGGATATATATACTTATGATACCAGTTGTTCTAAAAGCTTATACCGGTAGTGAGCGTGTAGTGCTATCGGATTTACTTTTAAACTTTACTCAAAAGTAAATCCCACCTGTAAAACTCATCTCGAATCTTGTTTGTATCCAGCTTGACATTCACAAAATGGTTCTTATTGCACTATACAGACATCCCTCAGAAAGGCACTTTTACCCCCCCCCCCCTCCCCACCCTCATTATCCAAACATCAGTTTTCTTTAACCAGCACATGTGGCGCGCACACACATTCACCTACTCTATTGTGAATTTAAAAAACAGAATCATTTTAAAAAGCCAACAAAGAAAATGCCTTTTGGTATTAGGTTAAAAACTAATAAAATATAACAAGTGGTAGTAAAAGGTTTCACTTTCTAGATGAATTTACACAAAAAAAAAAAGTGCAAAATTGTGTTGCTCCCATAGCCCGTGTACCACGCCAGTGAAATTTGCTTCTAATAACTATCTAACAAGACAAGTGATGTAGGAGCAGAGGAAGCGATGACTTTCTTCAAACCTTAGCATCACCGTCATCAAATAAGGCCAGGAATGTTATTTGTGCATGTGAGGTCGAAGATCGTAGTGTGATCCTATAGCTGGCAAAATTTTGTTTTTTTAAAAAAAGGGGAAAAAAATAAAAATTTATGTGTGCACCATAGTCCAAAGAGGCCAGAAACCAACCGAGGGTAGGAGGGTCTGTTTCTCTAATCAAACCACAGTTCTTCCCAAAAGCATCTCTGCTGCAAGATCACCGTTCCAGTGGAAGTCAACAACGTAAATAAAACTTGCTGCTAAAATACTTTTAGAAAGCATTCCAGCTGCAAGATTATCCCTGTTCCGTTGCAAGCAAATAAAGACATTAGTGTTTAGATACCTTTGAGACACCATGCCTGGGTAAATTGCCTATCAGGGGAAGCTGAAAGCTGCAGGGTTGGTTGGTGGCTTTGAAAGATCCAGCCAAGAAGCAGTGGTTCTGAGTGAGTGAGTGAGTGAGTGATTGAGGGAAGGTAATTGGGAATTCATTTAGGCATGTGCCTGTGAGGGTCTGTCATTTCAGGCCAGGTAGGAGGTCTCTTATTTTAGGTACCAATACCTTCCAGGTAGATACCTTTGAGGCATAAGCTGGACACGCACAAACCCTTGAGGCAGATGCTGCATCGGGCAACTTCCGGACTGCTTGAGGTTTATCAAGGTTAAGCAAATTGATCGTCAGCTGCCTAACCACCAATCCAGACAAGAATATTTGCTCGACTCCTCTGAGCAGCCTTCCATCAACTGAACAGTTATCGGCTCCAGCCAGCACTGCCTTGAGAAATTATATCAAGCAGTCAGGCTGCCTAAGAAAAGGTGTTAACCAGTCAAGTTGCCTCTAAGGAATCTGCCAATCAGGCAGCCTAGAAGGCACGAGCGGTGCTCTCAGGCATCAGTGTGGTGTTGGAGCAGCTGGACCACATATTGAAGTCGGTGTCTTAGCTCGGAGGTGCAGCCCATCTCAATCAGCATGCTGAGGAGGTAAGTGTAGGAGACGCGTTCCCGGCTGATGAAGGTGAGCAGGTAGGAGTCATCGGAGGACTTGCACAGGATGATCTTGGTGTGGTCTGTGTAGAAGTTAACCTGGAAGGGATTCAAAACAGAGCATGAACGTCAGAAAAGGAGGGCCATGATCCAAATACAAGTGTCACCAAAATGGGTAAATGGCATCTGACCATTTTGTTTACAGTGTTGCACTACTTTATAAGTGCATCTAGGACTCTAAATACAGATTTTGCGAGCTTGTTCGAACCTGTAGAGTGCCGTTGTTGAAGAGCATGACAAGAGCATGGTCAGTTTTCACCCACTGGAGCAGCAGAGGAGGAGGACCCGAGACTTGCTCCTCACAGTGCAGATCGCCACCCTGAGGGACAGAAGATATCGTTTAGATCACAAGATGTCATGTTAAAAATCACTGTCCAATTGCTTTTAAACATTTAAAACTTCTAGCTAAGAAATTAACTGCCTTGCTCATACCTCCATAAGGTTCTGCTCCATGTAATTTGCCATGAGCTCTACAATTTGTCTCTGGCTGCGAAGCTGCTCAGGTAGAGAGCTGGCAGGGAAAGTGAAGTGTTGATTGTTGGTCAAGCAGTAGTGGACGGTCCTGTTTGGAGGGAAAGAAGAGTGTGACGGTTTGATTGGGGATGAATTGAAATAAATGATCAAACGGTTTGATAGAGATGGCTAGCTTAGCTATGTGGTTCATGACACCTTGAATAAGTACTGTAGCTCTTAAGGGACTTACTTGCGTTGGTCACAAAGACTGAGATGTGTTCCCTCATTGAAGAGCACACCGATGCTTTGGTTTGATAGCTGGTAGCCAAAACCATATTTGTTTGAGTAGTCGACCCATTTAGTCACCCACAGGAAGGACTGTGGCCTGGACAAACAGGGTGGGTTCCTAGTGGCTGGAGATCAGAGATAAAAATATTAGGATTTATATTGTAGGCCGTGAAACTGAAAATAATTTTATATTTCAAAGTTTTTTTTACAAAAAATAAAAAAAAAATGTTAAAGCTTTAAGCTTAAAAGATGCTTTAGGCTACATGAGTCAGCCAATAGTCAGGATTTAAAGAAATGGCTGAGACAAGAAAAAGAGCTGGTTGATTAAACTTGAATGATTCTGCGTCATTTGTAATTTAATGCAACATAAAGTAAGAGATGGGTCATGGATGTTTTGGTGCTCTGTAGCACAATCTCGGATGCAAAGATTTAAAGATGCTACTCAGCATTTCCATTCATTGTCTTGAGGTTAGACACACCACTGACTTGCCAATCATCATCATCATCATCATCATCATCTAGACTCAAGTGCCTTTGCAGTCTTTATAGCTCAGCCTGTTTTGTGCTCTCCTACCTGCAGGCATCGTAGCCAGGCAGCTGTTGAGAACTTTCATGGCCGATTCAGCGACAGCTGCAGGAGTCAGGACATCCTCACATGCTGGAGAGAAAAGAATGTATAGTGAAACACTGATCACAAAAGAAATTAAAAATGTGAAGAAATGCATCAACTCAGAAGAGTAGAAAAGGGCCCTACGTTCAGTGCTGCTGGCCATTGTGCCCTTGAAGGAGCGAGAGATCGACTTCCTGGATTCCTCCTCAGCAGGAGTTGGTTCCAGAGGCACAGAGCTGACAAGCTGACCGGTGGGAGAGGGCACCTGAGCAGCAACAAAAAGATAGAACTTAACACACAGCCGTGACAAGAAAAACAAAGTGATAGTAAGAGCACAAGGTGGAAAAAATGTCATACCCCCAAAAAAAAAAAAGTGTAACCACAGAAGTACGTCCGAGTATGTGGTGCATGAGCCACTCGGAACGTGTTCTATTAATACTTGCACACTTGCTTAGAGATTGTGGGTCTAAAATAAACAAACCAACAAAAATGTCTCTGCCTGCAGGGTTTCACTTTCTTCTATAGTTTGCTACAGTTTAAAGGTTATTGCTTCACTGGTTTTAAGTGTTTTAATCTGGTCTTCTTACTGCCACTGCACTGGGGTGAAACTGCCTTTAGTGCCACAGTTTCCTTACGTGTGCGTTGCAAGCGTGCTGCAAGTTTGATGTGTAGTTTTTAATATTATGCAACCACGAAGCTGCTTCTCTTCAAAATAATGTGGTGGTAATCGGCTTGTTAGCATGCTATGTTTTTCTTCAAGTATATGTACAAAAAAAAAGTAAACCATGAGCTTTTGACAGCCACTGTGTAGGAAAAAATAAATAAAATTTAAAAAAAAAAATCCAGCTTATGATTCTTAACTACCACCTAGTTTCTCATCATCATCATCATCATCAAGCTCACAACAGCAAACAATGTAGTTCCTATTGGGCACTATTAATAGCAACTAAACCAGTCTGATTAGGGATTGGCCAGCTGTGCATTCTGCTGTTGTGGCATTTAGGCTCACCTCCAGTTCTGGATCTTTTTAAAAAGAATATGATCGAGATTGTCTGTAGTAGGATTTAAAATTATGTAAAAAAAGGATGGATTGTGCCGAGTCAAACTAGGAACTTCTTAAAAAAATTAAAATAAGAGCATAATCATTGATCAATTAATATGGCTATGTACTTGTGGTACTCTACTTTATTGGTAGCTGGAGTTACCCTATTTCTGTTTCAAGTAAACAAGCGCAACATTTTTTTTCCCCCTGCAGAACTAGGACACAAAAAGGAAAAGAAAAGAAAAAAAAGATATACCTCATTGGGTCCCACTGTCTTGTAGCTGATCTGCCTGTTGATGGAACATTTAACGATGCCGGACACCAGTTTGGAAATGTCTTTGTCATCCTTCTCCTCGCATGGAATCTTCTCCACTGCAAAAAACAAGATTTTTTGCATTGTAGTCACAACAAATATGTTTAACCACAGGTGTGTTTATATACCTACAGACAGTAGTTCTTGGAAATGCTTGTAGGAAAAGTGAAACTGTACAATCCGGTTCTTTAGTTTAAACATTTTTTAAAGGTCAGTTCTCATGAGACAAAACTAGATTAACAAGGCAACAGGTGTTGCATAATTACATTTGAGAAGGGGAAAATGGAAATTTATTTAAGAGATGACTTATGATACAGATGACCTAGTCTTTCATTGCGTCAGTCACAGACTGCTGCTTACCTTTTGGTTTCTTCTTGCCAAAGAGGCTCTTGGCCATTTTAGTGAAGAATTTCTTGGCAGGGCTCGGGGGGTGGAGCTCTGGCACCATCACACAGCTGCTGGGGGGAAGCTTATCAGGAGTGAAACCCTAGAGGCAGAGAAAAAGAAAGCGGGATCAGACAAGAAGGTGAGTAAGATGCAAGAGGGACGAGACGGCACACAACTCATTCTGGGGGAAATGGATGACGCGCCATGCGATACTCTTCTAGTTTCAAGCACCAACTCCCAAAAAAGCATTATGACCTTCAGCTAATGACAAAAGTGTCAAATTACAGTCAAATCAGTTAAACTGACACAATTAGCATGATTTGCATACTTTGGTGAAGAATTCGTGGTTGAGGATTTGATCCAGTGAGAGTCTGTCGCTGGGGTTTTTCTGCAAGATGCCAGAGATGAGTTTCTGTGCAGTAGGAGAAAGCGTGGATGGCAAGTTGTACCGAACATCCTTTATACACTTGTAGGTCTCCTTCAGGTCAAGAGTCTCAAAGGGAGGGTTGCCGCACATCAGTGTGTACCTGAATGGGATAAGCGAAATGCACCCATTGGTCAACTCAAGATACAAAATGATGATGATTTAGATTAAACACAATTTTAGTGGCTAGGTACAACTTCCTCATTTAAAAAACACACTTGATAACATAGAAAGATCAAAGCAAACCTAATTCCACAGATGTTATTTTATGCATGACTGGACAGAGCAAATAACTACTGGTTAAAATTAGCAACCAAAAAAAGAAAGAAAAAAAAAGAAAAACCCTCACATGACACATCCAAGGGACCAGACGTCAGACTCTGTGCCGTGGCCTTGTCTGTTGAGTACCTCGGGGGCCAAGTAGTTGGGAGTCCCACAGATTGTTCTGAGAAAAACCAAGTACAGGATAGAATGAATGCCTCAAACATTAGATGCATCATGCAAACAAGGAAGTAGTGGTTGAAACATTTATTTTCTGTTAAACTCATTGTTCTGGTATTCCACAGGAAGGTGTCAAACAGGTACTGAAACTCTGCTCTCTGCGCTACATTCAACTGCCACTTGGAAACCGGTTTAGTAAGGTGCTTAAATTGGGGGAAAGTAGTGGGAGGAAGAATGTTTAGTAACTGACGTAATGGGATTAGGTTCATGTGCATTATGAAAACCTAGAAAATGGCTATGATTGTCGTTTTCAGGTTCTTGGATCATTCCAAGAATTAATAATGATGTCTTTTACTTTAAAAATTAAGGCTTGTTTCCAAAAATGTTCTCAAATATCACTCTTCAATCTGTGGCTACATCCATTAGAAAATTACTTGGAGGAAAAAGCAGACCAAGTTAAAAATTCTCACTTTTTCCTCTGCTCAACTGTCTCCAGTTTAGCAGCGAGGCCAAAGTCTCCCAGCCGCAGCTCCATGTTCTCATTGACAAAGAAGTTGCCTGAAAAAGAAAAGAACATTTGTTCGGTCAGCATTCCACAGACGACATGTGCCTGCCCAGAAGTCACAACAGAATTCCTGGGATTCCCGTGTTGTGCGCGTGCTACGTTTCAGTCAGATGTTCACATACCTAGTTTGAGATCTCTGTGCAGGATCCCTCTGCTGTGGAGGTACTTGAGGCCGGATATGATCTGTTTGAGGTAATATCGTACTTCGGGCTCTGTGAGCGTGTGTCTCGCCTTCCAAATGTGTGCCAGGGACTGCAGAGACACAGCAATGAGTCAACTGTCAACCCTGCATCAGTCATTGGGACTGTACAACACTGATGCATGCACATCACACACACACAGCTGCAGTAGCATGAAATAAATAAATCGATAGATGCCGCTGTAATTCAGGTGGGTGTCTGGGACTTTTCATCAGTAATAGGTTATTTTAAATTTGGTTAAAATAAATGAATATAGCGTGTACAGTCTATTGTGCCACTGTGTGGAGCAATATAAGGCAAGCTGTATTTGTGCAAGCAAAAACACATGCGAGCTGTTAAGACTGTTCTAGAGATTTCTGATGTCTTACCTTCCGACTGCAGAGCTCGAGGAATATGTAGATGTTGTCTTGGTCTTCGAAATAATGGGAGAATTTCACCACATGTTTGTGCGACAGGGTTTTGTGGAGCTCAATCTCATTTGTGATCTGTTAAAATTGGACAATCAATTATCAGTTTGTGTGCACATTTCAAGACAAAAAAAACAGACACTGAATTCAGGCAACGCATGCATCCCTGCAAGACATACTGAGGTTTAAAACAAGCACAAACGGGTACCTTGTCCCTCTGGTGTGGTTTGGACACCCTGCTCTGTGGAATCACCTTCACAGCATACATTTTGTTGTTGGAGAGGTCTGTCATCTCGTAGCATCGAGCAAAGCCACCCTTGGGGAGGACAAACAGGGTGAGGATCAGTTAACAAAGAGCAGCAGGTATAAAACCTGCAATGGCCATACATAATCTGCCTCAATGGCAAGTCTTTGATCAATATCTGTACAGCAATCAAAACGTTTAACAATGATTTAGTCAATTCTGTAGGCAAATCAAACATCAACCCAGCATTAAAACAGTACAAAAAGGGTTAACTCTGTTTAGATGCATCCTTTTATGATCTAGATCAAGTGACCAGCAAAATTTGTTGCTTTGGATGCTCAGATATGCTTCTAAAACCGAAAAATCAACCCCTGTCATGCTTACTGCTGCTCATGCATCAAGATTTCTTGATGCAATCAAGAGTTTATAAGCTTGAGGACATGAGGGATGAGGCAGACCGAGCTACTGCATTCATTAACCATGAAATTGACGGAGACGTTTCCAGCTCTGCGGCAGGCAGCAGAGAAGGGGGGGGGGGGGGGAGACTTGGCTGGCTGCCCGACGCAGCGTATCGACGACGAGCAACATGTTGATACAGTCGCTCCATTCATACATCGCACATACTGTGTCAAAAGAAAAAAAAAATCATACAGCGGCGATTTTGTAGGGGAGGGGGATCACGGCAGAGTCAGGCAGGTGCCTCTTTGGTGTAACAGCCGCCCGAGGTGCCATTAAAACGCGAGGATTCCTGTTCCTAATAATTATTGGGCTGTTTATGTGTTGCCAATCATGTGTGCGCACAGGAGCGTGGCACACCTTGCGCCTGATTCATTCAGCAATGACGCGCACAGCGGGGGGAGATCGGTCACATCCACCACGAGGTCATTGCCTATTCCCGTTAGTAACACACCTGGAAAATTAGCTAAAAATGAATTTTATTCATTGACAGCTTCCGTATCAACCTATAACTGCGACTCATTGACGTAAATTCTAGAGCTATCTTTCGCCTGAAAAGGATTCCTGTGTTGGAGCGAGACAAGCACATGTAAGATTAATGTTTTAGTACCTTCCCCAAAAGCTTTCCTTTACTGTAGGATCGTCCCGTCTTGGAGTCGGTCACCACCTGGGCCAGCTCTGGTTTGGTTTGTTCGGGTTTATTCCTGCTGGTTTTCACCGGGGCAGAGGACTGTTGGGGTCCACGCTCCGGAACAGGCTTAAATAAATCCGCATTCATAGTGTGGCACGAAATACGCTGCGCCGCGGTGAAACAACCAGTATCCATTTTACACAGCGGTATAGCCGACCAGTTCGTAAATAAATAAAAAAAAAGAAGATATATCCCTTTCGCTTATTTTCTCAGCGGTTTGTCTGGTGCGTAATGATGACTCCACCTTGTCCAACTGTATCCATCTGGCGTGTCTGGGTACGGCTCTCGGAGGCTATATAGGCGAGCTGCGACGTCACTCAGCTCGCAGTGGGCGGGGAGGGAAGGGGGGTGGAGCACTGGTGGAGAAAGTCCAGACGATTTGCCCAGACAGAAGCTCAAGCAAAAAAAAAAAAAAAAAGATCTCATATGTAAAATAAACACGAATGAATGGAACAGCTCGTGATGAAAAAAAAAAAAGAAAAGAAAAAAAGAATCGGTGTAACTCATCGGTGTGAGGCAAATGACACGCCGTAACCCGGGTGCGCGCGCGGAGGAGGGGGGGCTTTTCAATGATTGTCATCTTTAATCTACAGACACAAGTTTATTGAATGGTTTCTCTGGGACTAATGTGATCACACGGAGCGCGACACCTCTGAAAATAGTCAAGTAAATCCTACTTTTAATTAACGTTTGGCCTTTCGTTGCACCGCCGTTACCACTGAGCAAGGAGAAAAGTCTTCATGAAATAAAATCTTAATGAGTCTTCTGCTCCATGAAATGAATTGTGGATGCCAGGTCGCGGTGGCTCATACAACACTCACACTTCACCGCCATGTTCACTCATGCATCTCTGGGAGGTTACAATGTAAACACGTGAATGGACAAATGGACATACTAATTGAACAGAGCTAATGAAGAAATTGCACAACATATTACAAGCAGTCATGCTACCATAGAAATATTACAACGGGTCATATAATATGACCCCATTTGTATAGCCACAATTATATGACTCATAAATACATTAGGACCTGATCTTAAAAATAGTGTCTTATAATTAATTTAGCAAAACTGCAGGCACAGAAATTAGTTTGTGCTGCCAAGACCCTACAAAATAAAAGCTCACATTTCTACAACGTGTTAGTGTATGTCACTGTGAATCCCCGGAGAAACCCGTGTGAACTGCTGGCCGCAGCTGCCACCTGGTGGACAAAGCGTGCAGCTCCAAAGCTCGTACTCTGCAGGACTTTAATGGTATAAATGATTAATGGTATAACCTCCCTTGATTCACTTGTCTGTCATGCTGTGGCTGTCTATAAGAACAAGATAGGCTATGAACCATTAAACGCTACAAGGGCATCACAAGCAGTCATATTAGTATATATTTTTATATTTGGGTAAAGGTTTGTATGGATTGTAAGAGCAGTTAAAAAAATGACTTAAATTCCATTGGTAACCATCTTGAAATAAAATACTATACTTCTCTGTCAGCAGGCAGGCGCCTGTGAAGGAATATCTAAATTATGAAATTTTAAACTCTTCAAGACATAATGACAGTCCAAACAAAACCAGAAGACAAACAAACAGAAGCAAGAGTCTCAGTTCAAGATCTTATATATTTGTGAGAACTTCACGAACAACCTGAGGGCGGGCAACGATACATGTCAAATTATGATGAGACAAAGAAAAAGAATCAACAAAAACACAGTTTATAAATTCCCAAATGTTGGAGGGATGATCACAACTTTAGCAGTGTCACTGTAAATAGAGATTATAGTAGGAAACTGTGCAACACTATAAAACTATTGAAAAAAAAAGATACAACAGTTGCACATTAAGGAATTTCAAAGAATGTGTTTTAGAGCATTACACTATGCAACAGGTGAGAGTAAAATACAGACACATGCAGTAACATATCATTACACTGGACTGATGCATGAGTAGCACTGCCTTTACTGCCATCATTTGATCTATTTATGGAAAGACAAAAAAAGACTAAAAAGGCTGATATGGAGACTTTACATTAAAGGAATATGAGCATGACTTTGGCAAAGCTACACTTGAAACCCTCTTAAATATCAGCTCAGTTTAGCTTCACTGACTTCTGCACAGAAACATCAAGGTGTCACTTTGCAAAACATGTCTCACATATTTGTATTTACCCGCGACCAATTTAAACTGAAGGTCTGACAGACATTTATCTCAAGAAAAACAACTGCATTGTGGTCCTTTAAACCTTTAAATCTGACTTTACAAAACAAAACAAAAAAATGAAAATGTGGGATTTCTTGCTGTGTTATGGTTGCCATCTGCTGGACAGCACCCTCAGGTTTGTACAGGAGTTTTTGCGGAATCTATTTGGAAGGAGGCCTTAATCCTTACACCTTATTTATGAGATGTATAATGAATTTCTAGATTTTGTGGATATATGATTTATAGATATTGGACTTTAGTTTCAACCCATAACATAATATTCAAGTCATGTCCGCTGTATCCCTGTGGCAGCTCACACGAGGTGTAATTCAGAAGTCCATCATGCCTTCTCCTTCTCCTCGTATTTTCTTCTCTTGGGACTCAGACCAGGCTTTGTTGATGGTTCTCTTCATCTCGTCATCTCCCTCCGAGTAGATCTTCTTCAGCATGCTCATCAGGCCGTCACTGGGGTCCCCGCTGGCATCTACATTGGGTTTACTGTTGAGGGACAATAGGATAACAGTTTGTATGCATTCATCGCAATAGTGGGATTCTCATTCTCATACTGTTTGCGTGCACCCAGGCTGCATTATATACAGCGACACCTGGCGCCCAGATATGGTACTGCACTTCAATGTGCAGCATGCTGTTCGGAGTACCAAATGTGTATCAGACTACTGGCCTGGTTTTAAATAGGCAACGTTATGAAAAGAAAAACTTAGAATGTTCTTTTTTTTTAACCGCAAACACTGTCACAATCCTATTTCTATGTATTTTATACTTTCAATAAAAGACAATGTGTGAAATGAAAGGTTTTAAATAGTTAGGAAACTATGGTCATTTTTGTGCACAACTGCTCACGCCAATGTGTCATCAGCTACTTGACAACACATTGGCATCAGTAGTAGTACTGATAATAATCATATGGTGCACATAACTTGTAAGAATGCATTCATTTGAAGCATGCAGTGGCCTTACGTCACTTAAAATCCCAGATTTGTGCAAATGACTCGAACTAAAATGAATCAATATTCCTTATTTCTTTGAACTTACTCTTTCTCTTTAGACTGCTTTTCCACCTTTGTTAGGCACTCCCACTTCTTTGTTGCCTGCTTCTTGCACATGAGCAGGATCATGTCTGTTTTTATCTGTTGAAGGAAGGAGAGATGGTTACAGGCCTTTTGACAAGCAACAAGACTCTGTTGCTCTAAATTGCAAGTCAACACTGAGCTCAGAGTTCAGCAGTTGGAAGAGAAGGTTCCTGTGTTCCTTTGGATTTGTAAGAAACATTTAGCAATTGGCGAACAAATCCGTAGCCATAAGCACTTGATAAATAGTAGTAATTTAAGAATTAAAGTAAGTTAAGAATTGAAACTTTCTACTTTCTGCCCTTTAGACAACAGGTTCTAGTGTGTGATAATCTAACAATCTTTAATAACAAAATGATTCCAAGATGTAGATGAAGTGTGACAAAACAAGCAAGCTTCAGAAATATATTTAAGATGCCGCGTTATGGTTAAATATTTAAATGAATTAGCCCCATTTCCTGCTTCCAATTTTTGAGTGAAGTTCAACTCCCTGCCTCTGTTTGTTTTTCCTACAGCCAGCAAAAACTTGTGCCACCTTCTTTCAAAATACACAGTCTATAACTGATGAATAGGCTTTATTCACCTTTTTATAGCTGTCCTTTTCATCGACTGGATAAAGCAGGTTGAGGACTGTCATCTGATGGTTTTTCCCATCTAGTTCCTTTACCAAAAGAGAAAATGACCTGCAAAAAAGAAAAATGAGCAAATAGAACTGTATGGTTAGTGACACAGGATGAATAAAAAACTGTGTGCACGTATATATATATGTGTGTGTGTGTGTGTGTGTGTTAATTATCAGCTTACCCTTCTGTAAAGTTGACCTCCACGTTCTCCGATGGAATTTTATGCACATCCTTCAGTGTAATGTAAATTTTGACAAATTTCTCTGACTGGTCCCATGCTGCACAGAAGATGCAAAAGTGTGATCAATTTTGATATACCTTTTCAGCTCTTGCACACAACACAGTTGCAAATGATAGGTAGTCTTACTAAACAATGGCACCATACCATAGTTGGTGATCTTGACTGTGTATGTTGCTTTAGAGGCAGCAGACGGGTCTGCTTCTCTCCTTGCTTGTAGCTCCTTCTGTTGTCGTTTGACTGCAAGATCCTTCTCCACCTTCTTCTGCTCCTGCTTTAGCAGCTCCTGCACTCTTTTTCTCTCTGCCTTCTCCAAGAGTGACCCCAGCTCCATCAAATCTGCTTCCAACTCATTGATCTGTATTGGGCAAATAAACTGACTACTGAGAAATTCCCATCCCTGAATTATATAGTTTATAGACAAAACAACCCCAAAGAGCTAATTTTACAGTGTTATACCTTGTCAATCATTCATGGAAGAGGATCGATTACACATTACTACACGACATAAGATGCCAACCAACTTAACAATACAGATGGATGGATGACAAAGATTGTCCCCTATGCTTAGTTACCAGACACTGTCTTGGTTCTTACTGTCTAGAATTCAAGCCAAACGTTAGGCTAAATCTCTCTCGATGACATGTTGAAAAACAATGAGCTTCGACGTTAGTTATGGTAAAATAACGTTGTAACAATGTTCCGTTACACTCCAGTCAAAGCTAGCTGATGTTAACTGGCTAGCTAGCTAGCCACATGCCGCCAGACATGAATGCAATGGTATCATCTTGGGAATACACTTTCAAGTTTGTTTGAAATCTGTATTACATACTTCTAGAAACTAGATAAAAAAAATAACAGGCACCACTTTGCCGGTTCGCCGTGGCTTGCTAACTATTTTACTTAACTACCGTTAGCTAACGTAGCATTGATTTCAATGGAATCGTGAACCTTAGTTTACGTTAGTTTGTCGTTCTAGCTAATGCTAGCCAATACTATACAAACCACACGTTAACCTTGTCGACGTATTGTTAAATTAATTTAAAAAAATGCTGTTTACCTGTTCTGTTAGATCCATTTGGGGTTGTTTTTAACAGCTATGTCAGCTGGGTTCATAAATGTGTTTGAATTCTAGTAGTTTCTCTTTCTTCTTCTTCTTTTTAATTTCTGGCGGACGGCAAGCCAGTCTGTTGGTACAGTGCCGCCCCCTACTGGAACGATATGTTGACATTCATAAAATATAAAAGTTAAATAAATTCAACTCACTGAGCGCTTATAAATAGTTAATTACATACATGTATTTTTTATTATGCATTTCAGACTAAACGCTGTAACATAACCTTGGATGCAGAGTTTTGCTGCCCTCTACATTACAACACGTTGATAGCTAAATTAAGGTTAATGCTTACATTTAAAATTAAAACCCGATCCTGTATTCTAGACTCCAGTAGGTAACAACTCAGTTTGATGTACGTCTTCTCAATTCAGTGTACAGCAGATACAATTCTTTGAGTCATTGGGTTTTGCCACATTTGATGCTGCTATTGAAGTACTCTCTTGAACCAACCATATACAACCACACAATATATTTGAAAGTAAAGTCATTGAAATAGAATATACCTTGTAAAAATTATAGCTACGCTTTAATTCAAGGAGATTCCTTGGTCAGTCAACACTTTTAAAAGGGAAACTAACTTCTGATGGTGGAAGAAAATGTTTTCCTTGACCATTTTAACCATATAACAAACTACCACTCTGTATCAACTTATACATTCTATAATAAACCATACTTGTGACAGAGTTTTGCAATGTACAGTATTTATTCATCCATTTCAGTAAAGTAAGTTATATGGAGATTTGCTCCTCTGAGGAATTGCATTGTCATTTTGTCTTTAAATAGTATGCATTTTGTTGTTTTTCCATGTTAACAAGAGCCCCACGAAAACAAAAGTGACTTACTGACCGGGACAAACATCATCTACAGAAAAGATATATTCATGTCCTCCTCATCATATACAAAATACTGAAGATATGCTGCAGTAATCCAACTGAAATCACATGAAACATTAATACCTCCAAGGGTTTTGTGTGTAGTTTTGAAACTGATGTATTAAAGTCAATACCTCTAAAGGACAGTACAAGTCTGTATTGATTGAAATGTCCTGCTCTTCCGACTGCAGTGTCCAATGGATCCCCAGTCACCACCTTGCCCTCTGAACCCCAGACATCTGGTTGTGGTCAGCTAAATGACGGAAGACAATCCGGCTGAGTCGCCACCTCCGCTTCAATCCCCGAGGTCTGGAGGTCATCACACACCTGTTGCGTATTCTCACAGGGCAGCTGTCCCTTGGTAAAGCTGCAATTTCTTTATCCGCAACCTCCTGCAAAATGTTTTAATTGGTTAGGAATTCAGTATTTATTTGTATGAATCATTATGATGATGATGCTGTGAAAGCTTCACTGTATACTGTGAATGACACTTGTCTGCTGCACTTACAACATGAAACATTTACTCTTATACTCTGCATGCTGCTTCTTTTCATGCAAAGGAGACCGTTTTCTACAACAGGAAAACTTTCAGCTAGTTAGAGATGTGCAGAAATATGCAGGCGACATTTTATCAACTAACCATCCATAATGAAGACTGAGTGGGATTTCTCACTGCATATGTGTAAAACTAAACATCTTATTTTGATAGTTTTTAATTACAACTTCCTCTGAATCATTAATTGGGACAATGGAAAGTTATATTTAAGACCATACCATCACAATGTGATTCTAGTGAAACCTGATAAATGATAACATTGAATAATCGCTCAGTTCTACGACACACTGACTACAAGTAGAAATATAAAATTGTACCTGAAGCTCTTTGGGTAGGATGGTGTTCTTCCTTAGTGCATTGATCCGTAGCCTTTCATCCGCATAGTCAAAGGCTACTTGTCTTCTCTTGAGGTCCCTCAGCATTCTCCAGTCCACGTAGTAACCCCTGACCTGCTCCACGGCCCCCCAGCAGCTCCGCAGGGCCTGCACACACACACACGCGCGTTTCAGCAGGTGTTTTTGATCAACAGCTATTATTATGCCCCTGGGTACCATACACACACACAAAGTTAATGTTTCGAACTGAGTTTCCTCCAAAATCTGAGCCTAATGTTTCAGTTTGTTCTTAAAGCCTGATTGCCTATAGTAAATTAAAAACGCTGGTTAAAATGTTTGAGACTCGTTTAATAAAGGAAGGCCATAAAAGTGTGTTTAAATGCTTTGATGACGTCTGCTTCGGTCGTTCACCTGACCTGCACACAAACACTGACGTTGCTGAGACTGATGAATTTAAACACAACGTTAGCTTCAGAAATGACTTAATAACGCTAAGCTGCCACAGACAAAACTCCCGAGAAACGTTTCAATGTTAACCACAGCCAATCAGACACCTCCTTCCATGGACAGGTAGTTATTTGTCACTTGGCAGGCTAACTGTCTTTAGCTACGAAGCTAACGTCAGAAAACTAGCTAGTAAGACCGCTAGATATTAACGAAAGCCTTGCTTTCTCTGTCCTTCTGTCATACATATGCGATGCAATTTACAAACCACAAAATACAACTTTATAGTAAGTAAGTCACCTGCTGTGGGGCGCAGACAGTGGAATAAAGGGCATTTAACCCTAAACATGCTATCCTGTGGGCCGCCATATTGAATGATAAAATGTCCAAACCACCGAGGGAGGAGGAGAAAACACTGAAAATATTGCCACCTATCGACCGGGAGTGTGAACTGAAATCATATGCAAGTTATGTGGATCAATCAACCCCATCGATTGATTTCCAATCAAAGTTACAATCAGCTTATTAGGATTTTAAAAAAGCACAAATAAAACACATAACAAAACAATAAAATGTTCTGACAAATTCTTCAAGCTGCTGTTAAAAGAAAAGAAAGTTTACAGTAAGTGCCACACATACAAGTAACCAACTTTTGAGTTAATAGGACATTTTATTAAATCTGTCAGGGCATTTAATATAAATTCTGATATGGCGATGCTTAAAGTGATTTACATGATATCAATAGAAACAGGGCTACACAATACTGGGTTGTGAAACTTCAGGTAATGGATAATCAAGAAGGTAGATATCCCCTTTGAACAGATTATGTTGCAAGTACAAACTTACTGTTGGACAAACTGATTGTCTGACTATTACAAGTTTAGAGGCATTTGATTGGAGAATTAGATTTGGTAAACATTATGTTGTCATAGTTGAAGGATAGTTCAACACTAGCTTTTCCATTCCCTTTTGCAGTCAATTCAAGGTGGGACTCGTGGTACTTCTTAAAAACCAACAGGTGGCAGTGTTGTTCTGTGAGTATAAGCTCATACTCTCTTTCTCCCCACCCTCCAAAGGAGTGGGGTCCATACTGAATCTAAACCTTATGTCTGACTGAAATCCTATAGTTAAATCTTCTAAAACCCACCCCTGACACCACTAACAATAACTCTTGTGTTTTAAGAAAGTAAATATTAAAAAAAACTTAACTGTGGTTCTTTCAAAACTTGGATCAGCAGGGCACTGTCTTACAATTTCTTGTAGAAAACAATAACAATAGCTGCAGATTCCATTTAAATTTTCTTAAACAATGCCCATTATTTTGGAGCCTAGAGGGGATGCGTTCTTGGATAAATATTAGCACATGACAAACTGCAGGCAGTGCTTCCTCTATAAAGAGCAACATTATAAAGCAGGCTGTAAAATCTGTACAGGCCTCTAAGCAATGAATCAATCAGACAAAGTGCATTAATGTAGTTTACAGATAGCCGTGTATGTTAACCTAACACTGGATATATAGCAAGTCAGTAGAACAACACCTCAACCACTATAATTAAGTATTAAAGTATTTCTTTTGTTGCAAGAAACAACAATGGCTTTTTGTTTTTTACTTGAATTCAAAATATGTCTTCTATTTTCTTTGTTAGTAGGCATATTTTCAAATAAGTGTATGTTTTTCAGATTTAGAAAAATACAGCATTGTCATTTGACAGCAGCATAATCGTAGTTAAACTGAACCTCATTTGGTTTTGGCATATAGTTTAAACCCCTGAGGTGGCTGGTCCAAGATCACCAGGAAGACACAATCATTCCCTCTGTAATTCCTTTTACCTCCATAGCATAGAGAAGTTAAAGTTTTGAGATGATCTGAAAGGTGACCTACATTTTTATATATTTTAAAATGTATGATAAATGCCAGCCTGCCAAATTCTGCCAGCAAGAACAAAGCTTTGTGTTGGTTGGCAAAAAATACCTTTCTGCTGGAATAGTTTTAACATTCTTTCATCAGACCTTAAGCAACTTGATTGGAGTGAACATGAGGCTCTTTCTGATTAAATTATGTCAGGTTGAGGCTCTCTGCAGATCAGTCAACAGGCTCATGCTGGTCAACTGCATCAGTCAAAATAAAGACAAAATATGAGAACATGTAGTATAAGCAATTAACATAAGCAATTGGAACAGTGTTTTTTAAGTGGCAACATCCTTTGTCGCTAATGTTTCCTTGACCAAATTACTCACTATGAACAGCTCTGCAGCCTCACTGTTTGACAGTGGAACTGTTGCTCACACCAAATTCAATGACAATAACAATCAGAGACATTTGAGCTGTCTTTGTGTAGCCCTGAGTGCTATTATGTTAGGGGCCAATGATAAGGATCTTTGATACCTGGATTTTTAGCCATTACGAGTGGATGACAGTAGAATGACTATAATAATAATTGCATCAACAGAGCAATTGAATATAAAGGTGTCATGTAGACAGGTGTCTTAACAGCAGTGCAGTTTTGTTGCCTTACAGGGGATCAAGACCTTTAGACTGGATCATAGCGAAGACTTGGGAGATTTGGGAGCAAAGCCATGCAATATAAAACTGATCTGTTACTGAGATAAGTTAAGATTACTCCGTGACGCAGCAGACAAGAGGCCTCAACCATCAAAATGACAGCAGTTCAGTGAACACGGTCAAAATGATGTAACTGAGGCTGAAACTGTTGGGTGCATTGGTTACACTTGAAACAATTAAAGTGCTATGTATAGTACATATACTTTCACTCCTTATTAACATGTATATTTTAATGTGACTCCATATTGTACACACTGTATCAAAATGAACCAAAATGGTGTTAAGTACAGGTAGAGTTCTTATAAAGCTCTGAAGTTAGGCGTGTGACCTGCATGTGACACATTCAAACTGAATGAAAGCTCTCTGTTTCCACCAATCGTCGCCAACCAGCTAACCTTTCTGGTATTTCTCAACTCTACCAGCTGCTATAGTCGTTTCTTTCATCCCACCACAAACAAGATTATTCCTCAAGCTGATCAAACATCAGACTGATCTCCAACACATCACATGGAGATAGAAAATGTGACAGGACGATAAGTTTACAATCCATGTGGTTGTTGTTGTTTTTTTCGGGGGGTTTTTTGTGACACAATTTGGATTTCAGAAGGAAGGCGGAAAAGTAGCATATTCATTGCTAATGTATAAGTTGCTGTTTTGACTTATACGACTAGTCTAGTGAAAGACACATATGTCAACAGTCTAAACTCCAGTGTAAACATGGCCATCTCTGCCACCTCTCATCAGGCTGACATCTTTATAGATACAATTCATCTTGTAAACCATAAACAAGCTGTTGTGTTTCTAAGTGGGTGGGCTTTTGACCTATCCGTGTACAACATAACCAAAATGTTCCTTACATTTCCTGGGATGGAATTTGGAACAGGAAACAGAGGTATCATGCCACTTTGGACTACCCAATCTTTCCCGAATAGTCTGTCAATTATCCAGGTATTGAAAAAAATGATATAAGCAAGTTGTCATTTCTAAGACAAGCACATTTGTATATTTTCATAAATGTAAATGTATGACTATCAAGGCACTATAACAGGCTACATAATAACACACATTTTTCTTACCTTTTTTATCTACTGGTGGGCCAAATGAGTTCAGTTTGTTATTGTTTAAAGGGTGAATGTTCAGTCAGATGGAGAAAATCAGAGCATGGGGCGCCTTACTGAGATAAACTATTAAATACAGTGAATGGGCCAGTTTAAAGTTGTAGAAGAGATTCTCATGTTGGATGTTGTCTACAAAGTGTTATTCTATATATATATTCAGAGGTGTATATCTTTCTTTAATGTGTGAATATTATTTTGATCTACACCAAACACATTATAGACACTTAATGTCAAGAAAGTGTTATGTCTTGAAAGACCAGTCTATACAAATGTGGTGAAGAGATTACAGTTCATTTTAAATAGTCCACTCTTTCGATGGAACCATAATCAAACACATACAGTACCTGGTGCAAAGAGGAAAAATGTAATGGTGAGACATTTCCTGTAGTCCTCTCGCTGGGTAAAATAAATAAGTCTTTCTCCTCAAGATGTTGTAAACTTCACAAGCGGAGCAACAGTTTTCGAGTCTTCAATTGGACCATTATTTTGTTCTGGATGTCTCTGACAAATGGTTCTGCCAAATGAAAAGAACCAAGCACACGTTACAGTATTTAATAAATCACTGACAAAGCAAACCATTCAGACTGGATTTTTTTGATCATGGAAAACTCGTGCAGTCTTGCAAGTGTATTTAAAAACCCTATAAGCGCACCTCGGGAGAAACTGAGACAGCAAAATTAGAGAAGAAAAAGATCTTTCAGGCCTTCCAGTACTTTATAACTAAACACACTATTTAAACAAATACTGTTAACATTTAGCTCTGCAGCGTTTGCTTTTATATTGCATTGAAACCTCTGTTGTTAATTCAAAAAGACTCATTGTCTCCAGATAGATTTTAAGTTAACTGCATATTACTGTAACAACATTATTTGGTTATACCTCAAACAGTCTGGTGCATGCACATTGACATTAGGTATCGGGCACTGAATCAGCAGTCATTAGACGCTACAATGCCTTCACTGACACGTCGGCAGAACACGTCGGCATGGGAGCTCCTCTTCTCCTCTTGGTAATCAGTGTCCATTCCATTTGAAGTTGATACAGCTCATTTAGCAGGAGGCCGTGACCTGACTGACTCAGAGGTCTCTGCCTTCCAGACCTGAGGAATGTCTAACATGTCCCCCAGGAGAGAGAGGCAGAAACAGAGAGAGGGAGAGAATGTGGAACACACACACACACACACACACATACAGACCTATCACAACTTTCAAAGAAAATCCTCTTTACCTAAATAGATTTAGCCAAAGGCATGTTTGTAAAGAGTGCAAAGGACAAGGTCTCCTAGAAATGGGATAGCTACAAATTAATAAAAAAGACATTTGTGTGGTTAGATACTAATTGAATTAATGGATACAGCAGACAATAAGCAATTCAAATACAAACTTAACATACAAACATACTTACTTACTTATGTAACATATCTGACTATCACGCTTTTTTTTCACATCACATATGCAACATTGCATAGTCAAAACATCCAATCAAAAGTTTCAAGGTTATAAGAGTTTCATAACAGCCAACATTGTGGGTTGTATAGATTACAGTATATGCATAAATATGTAATTCTATTCACCTACTTTTCCCAGACTGCAATAATGAAAGCATTTGATACATTTCTCTGACTTTTAAAGCTTCCATTTATAGTATATGATGTTTCCAAAAATGCAAAAATACAAAGTCTATTCATTTTGAGAATTTGGGGACAGTGTGGTATCAGTCGTAAGCGTGATTGTCTCATAGGACCTGTTTTGTCATCTTGACAGATAGATTTTCTACTTAATCATATCCATATTGTAAGACATGATACTTTTGGGTCAAGTAAAAATGAGTTCAATCTGCAGATGTGCTGCATTCACTTATCCTCTGCTGAAGGGAGAATTTGATGAAACCAACCACTCTTCCTCTCGCATTCAACCGCTGATCCACTATTTGTGTGAAGACGAGGTTTGATGCATTATCTCATTAAGAAAAACATTAGCTTGGTTTGTGTTTTGTCCCACTTCTGATTTTGCCCATTTCAGAGGATATACAGACATATTTGTAAGAGCCTAAGCAGTAATCCCTTGATTGTATTGTGTATGGTGTTGATGTCATTGTCAAGTAGAAAAAGATAAGGACTTTGAGATGATGAGACGTGAAATCAAATGAGTCCAATTATTGTGTGAGAGAGAGAGGGAGGATACAGACACATCTGTGATTATACTTTGTTAGGGGACCACCAACACTCTAGGACGTGTAGTCCACAAGCTTTAAAAACAAATATTACTTGACCCAAGAGAATCAGGTGAAGGGTAACTCCTGGTGCCGGTTTACAAAGTTGAAATAACTTCCTTTTGGTCAGAGTTTGAGAAACTGTTGATCCCTTACTTTTCATGTTTGTGTTTGAATCATATCAATACATATTAGTTATTTAGAACTCCCTATGAACGAACAAGATTACATGAATAGTGTTATTTTTCACTGTCAGTCCATCTGTAACTTGGTACCTCTAGTTTCTGACTTGGTCTGTCAATCAAAGGCTATCTTATCTTTGTTTTAACTGTCAGCTGAAATCAGATATCTCACACAGAGGTCATTTTTATTTTTTGAAAAGATCTAATCATGTGGGGGGGGGGGGGGGGGTTCTATTTCAGTATATGGATTCGTCACAAATGCAGCAGAAATGCAGTAATGAGTTAAACAGGACTTATTTATTTTCCTTCTTGTGGAAATCTAGCCAAAGTTCACGGATATCTGCTTTGATGTAAGCAGTCCCCAGTTCTACAGCACAACACGCAGTCTATTCCATATTTGTTCAATTGATGCAGCATCCTCAAATGTTGGCAAGAAGTTGCATAACTTAACTTGCTTGATCTTGCATCTTTTTTAATTCTCACATTGTTTCTCTTCTCTGAGGCAAAAAAATAAAAATAAACACTGGTGAGACCAGAGATCAAAAAGCAGTGAGCAGCGCTGGGTTATGTCAGCTGGTGGACCAGAGGTCAGGTCCCCACACAGCGTCTCATGACAGGATGACCAGACCCAGAGGACTGGTATCTATATCATACCATACAGGAAGCTCTGTAACAGATGTAGACACCAGCTCATCAGTCAGACTGCTTGCCTTGTCTATTCCAATTAACTAATTTGCTAATGTGCTTCACTGACTCCATGCACTTGAATAAGGGCTCATTAATTATCATTCTGATTTTACCTATTTTGTAAATTGTAGCGTACATAAGTGCCTAATTAAGTCCCTTTATTTTTACTGTAGTTTGGTATTTTTGTGCATGGTAAAAAGTGATGCAACATTTATTCACACTTTGTGGCAAACAGATCCCAGTTTTTTTTAAAGTTGTCATCTGAAGCAGATATGTCTCAGGAGACCATGTGCTCTACTTATGACATCACAGGTTACATATCATTGCAGGGGTAGATGCCAATATTTTCAAGATCCTAAATTTGGTGGCCCAAATATAGTTATTTAAAAACCTCAACTGTGACACTTCAATAAATGAAAATACATTTTTTTTTAAATTTAATAATAATTTATGTAAAACATATGGTACTTTGTAAACATATGGTACATACAGTCTCTTAGGTCAGATTTGGGATGTTTGTGGAACTGTAACATCGCTTTGGCAAAGGCAAAGTATATCCAGTATAAAACTTGGTGGCCACAGGGCTAACCTTGGCCACCAACCTAACCTTTTGCAGCCACGGGCTATAGGGCCATGGTTAATGTTGAACCCTGCATTGTCAAATTTATTTAGTTGGTCTTTACCATATCACAGAAATTACATTAACAATAGTATTGAAAATTATCTGAAAGACGGGTATGTTGACCGTATGAAAAATAGCTGCATATATGCTGCCTTTGTTATACTGTGTGGTTGACAAAAAAAAAATCATAAAACTCAACTGTGGTGTGCATTAAAGATAACTGGAGACAGGGCAACGGCTTATAGTTATGTGTGTTTGTGTGTGTGTATGAGTGCTCATGTGTGCCCACGAGTTTGTTTGTATGTGCACAGTGTGGTAGGCATCAAAGAAAGCTCAACACACAACAAGAGATTTGAAAGGAGCACATTCACCAAACCTCCTTATGGCATTAGTTTGTTTTCCCTTAAATGACTTACGCTTTATCTAAACTGCGTTCCTCTAATCTGATCTTCTTTCCACCAAAGTCACACATGTTCAGTTTACGCCAGTAAAAAATAAAAACAGCCTCCAAGACATTTAAGTGTAAACATGCAGAATGAAGAATTGGTGCCAGCTGATCTGATCTTTTCATTTCCATGTGAACAATGAGAAAACATGTTGTCCCTCTTATTGGAATGTTTAGACGTGAAAGGAAAAATCAACTTTTTACCACAAGGACGGAAAATTGTCAGCTTGAGTTGGCTGTGTTGATCTAGCCTAATAACCCCAAGACAAGCCAGACATTTAGTCAGTCTTTAAACATATCTCATGTGTTAGATATCTGTGGGTGCTATTTGGACCAGTCTGTCAGTTCCCATTTTGCACACAACCCCTCATAGTGTAGCTCCCCTTCAGATCAAATCGGCCCTCTCAATCAACAGTCTCCAGATCCACAAGGAAACACGCAATCAGTGATGTTTTAGTTCCCTATACCCCCCTTAGCCTGTGTGTGATTAAACAACCATATGGTTCAAAGAGCAGAGTTAATGTGCTTTTTGTATATTTACTTGAAAGGATCCATTGAGGGTTCAGGTTTAAGTTACTGAAAGTGGTTGTTGGAGCACCGATAGACATGCAGTATTTTAATTATAATTATTATATAATTATAAACTGCTGATGCCATCAAAATGTATTTAAACTAATGTGATCAGCAGCCTCAGATACTTTTAAGTGAAGTGTCCAGGTGCTAACCTTTGATTAAAACGTTACAGTGCCCAGTTTTAAACTTTTAAGCAATAATGACATTTTAGGAAATGCATTTGTTCTCTTTCTTCCCTAAAGTTAGATGAGAAGATCAATACCACTCTCATATCTGCCAATAAAATATGAAGCTATAGCCAGGAGACGGTTAGATTAGTTTAGCTTAGCATTAAGACTGAAGGTAGTCGTCTGGCTAGGTTAGTTACTAAGTTACTGCTCCCCCCCAAAAAATAGTCCAGTTTTCATGCTTCGGTTTTTGTTTGAATTAACCAAACAACGTATAACATGTTAATTTGTGATTGATTAAAGTTGGGAGCTTTAGAGATATTGGTCGGTGGATTTTGTTACAGTACATTTGGACAAAGCTAGGCACTGTCTCTAAGGTAGACTAAGAGGCTGCTGGCTGTAGCCTCATACTTACCATACAGGCATGAGAGTGGTTTCAATCATCTCATCTAAGCAAAAAAGCAATGTGTAAGGAATGGAAAATTATTCCTGAGAACTCATACCAGTTATGATACCAAAATTGGGTATGTCAACACACTAACCCATCATGTCCATTTGAAAATTGTAATACCTTTTCTAAGGAGAATGCAGTTTGCAAATGTTTGCAATTTGGTATGACGACAGATGCTGGTGCACCTTGCTGTACAAATGTAGATATTCACAAAAAAAGCTGAAAACTAATAATGATATAATGATAACACCTATTTGCTAAAAAAGGCACACAGTAATAAATAATTAGCTTAGTTAATGACATCTTTATTTCAAACTGATTATTCTAACTATATATATATAGGGCATCTATTTATCTTCACTGGGAGTATGATTATAAATGACTCCCACTATTTAGCAAGCATTAAAACTCAAATTCAAAATCTGCTTTAGAGAACATGTCTGGAGGGAAGATGGAGGTTTGTCGACAATGCTCATCGCTTCATTAGTTTCATCAGAAACATTGCATAATTTGAGAATATTAAGTCTGACATAGCTTTGTCGAGTTTGATTTATTAGTGTGCATTATAATGAATCTTTGATAAAAAGGAATGTGAATAAGGCACAGGGATGTGCTGTAAAAAATTATACTTTTACACAACAAAATGACAAAGAATATATGGAAGGATTTTAACAAAGCTTTTCGGCTTACACGAGCAACACTAACTTTTGTTGCCCTATTACCACGTCTTAACTCAGCTTTGCGGGATGCTTTTAAAACTCTAGCATAGCAACCAAATAGCAACAGTTCCCAACAACAATATTAGCTACATTATTAGATAAACTGAAGTTACAAGTCAGGTGCTTATATGTGACCAAGGAAAAACTTCACAACAACATTTATAACCTTTTGTTTCCACAGTAGGAGAATTCTGCAGTTTACTACTGAAGGTTTTGATGTGCATCCAGCAGTACTTTGTTTTTACTGAGGTCATTGATCACCCAATTAATACAAAACCATGGTGGGGGACGTCCTTCTTCTTGTAACAAAACATTTCTATCCTGGCAATGATGTTTAAAGAGCATGAGAAAAAATGTGAACCACATGCCATTACCAACCCTACTAACCAGATCCCAACCTTATTTTCCACTGTCATCAAGACAGCACACAAGGACATTCATTATATAACAATGTTTTGCTTTAACCTACAGCCCACAAGTATTTCCCCAACATTGTTTTAATTTGTGCATATATCTGTCAGTATCTATTACCAGTTTTATTTCTGGAAGAGTTTGTTTATTTGGAGATTCTTCTTTTCCATCCACCATGTGACGACAAGTGTGTAATGATAATAATAAAAAAACAGCCTTATTGGTCACATAGAGTAAGAGGAGCACTGAGGTGCTTCGATGAATCACAGGGGCGAGGAAGAGTTATCAGATCGCACTCTGCCCCATATGCTGATAATTACTGTGCTTTAATGAAGACTTTGAGGCAGCAAAACACAGTAAAATAAACTATTATGTACAGGCTATATCAATGGTATTAGACAGCTATACACCAACTGTGTTGACTCATACTTGTGATGCCCAAAACACATTCTTTCAGCAGATTTAAATTAACAGAAAGCTTCTGGTCTGGCAGAAAGAGAACAGGGATCCATTGAAGGGGAATTTAGCGGTGTGTGGGCACTTCTAAGAAAGGGAAACAAAGTGCAGACATGCATCACATTAAAGGAAACATAATATCAAATCACACCATGTTGTGAAGAGTTATGTTACATCTGCTGCTAGTGTGGGGTATGTTTCCCGGCATGGGCCGAACGCAAAAACAGTCACATTTCCCTGCAAGAACAGTGACATGCATGACATATTTTCTCATTGTCCCATGAAGCACTGTAAATGTCATCACCTCCCACACAGCATGCCCTGGCAACAGACGAGGACATAAATGGAGTTGATTGAATGTATCGATTTAACATTCGGTGTATTCTTTATATTCACTGAAGCTCAGGATTTGCCTGGTTTTGTCAGGAATGATCAAAACTTTTGTTAAGTTCAAATGAGGAAGGATTGATAGATGCCGTAGATGGAATGATTTAGCAAGTGAGGGAGGATGTAAGGCACTCTATGAAAACAGTCTTATTTTTAAAGTTGTATGCAAAGTAACTACTAAAGTAACTACAGCAGCTAAGTAATTGAACTGAAAGGATGTTGAATTTGATGTTGAGATTTGTTGTTTGTTCCCAAAATTAGTAAAAGCACTTGTGGACGGAGTTATCAGCTGAAATAGAATCGTAATGCTTGTTGACATTTGTGACAAACTTGTTGAAACTTTGATATTTGAGGGGTTGGTCTGTGTGTGTGTGTGTATGTGTCTGCCTGTGTGTTACTGCATTTATCTGTGCTGGTTTGGAATCGGTTTATCTGTGTCCAGTAATTGGGTCCAAACATTTGAAGTTGATCTCAGATAAGCAACTAAAAATCTCTACACTCACACACAAACATGAAAAAACGAGTATTTGCAAAAAGACTTGCCAACTATGATACCAACATAAACACATTTAGTGGACATGCAATGCAAAACTCTGAATGGCTGTTGCATATAGTAGAACATGTTTTTTGTTCCAGGTGATTTTACGCCCCACTCTGTCAAAGTTAATTAAATCAACTCCAGATTCCTCTTTCTAATGACAATGGTGGAACAGCTTTGTAATTGTCAAAAATAATCCTTTAACATTATAAAACTAAATTCAAGGCAACTTAATTTATCTTTGTAGTCTTTGTTCTCTCTGCATAGTATAATTGAAAGTGTCCCAGCTCTCTGATAATTGAAATGAGTAAAATGGGTAGAAAGCTCGGCTGCAGGACTGAATCCGAGGCTGAACATTACGTGCACCGATGTTCCAAGGTTACATGTTAACTCTCTCTCTCATTATGGAGCATCCGGTGATTCATTCATCTCTGTCCCTGATCCAATGAGTAGTTTTCTTCTAAAGACAATGCACATGCTGCTGCAGAATGACAGATATTATCTTTCAAGAGTTATGTTGCCTCTCGCTGCCAACAGTTTAAGCCTTGTTGATTTTCTTCCAAAAACTGGCAAATATGTGTCACGCCTGCATCCTCGATACGCACAACATATATTTACCACACTTTAAAGCAGCTCTAGTAAATTAACAATGGATCAAATGGCTGCGTGTAACGTGAAGGGTGTCATTAGTAGTGACAGACACTTAAAGCATATGCAGCATATTATCAAATATTGGGGAAAAGACAGATGGACCAAAAACCTATAGTTGTCAAAGAGTACAATTAAAAGTCCAGGCAGCAGTTGTTCTGTACAAACAACCACACCTGCCCCCCAGCTTCTGCTCCAGTTTCACATGAACAATCCCACCGCCCTCTGTGTTCCCACAGAAACTCGAAACCGATCTTATATATTTAGAGACAAACAGCCCCTGTCAGCGTAAAGTATTGCCAAACTTGACACCTGGGGTCTTTGGTAATGGTCATGGTGGTAGATGTTGATGTGTGTGTTCTGTCCCTGTTTGTATGCATGCACTTAGTTGACCGTATGATTTCAAATTCGATTCTTTATATATATATACACATAACAGTACCCAAACAGAAACAGAATTGTTCTGCGTGCCTTAAAGTGGTCACAATGCAGTCTGAGGGGGTTAGGTTTTTCATGGTGACACTTGTGGTTTATTTGTCGGCTTGAAGGAGTTAGCCTGCTGTGTCTTCACAGCATGCTTGGCTTGTCTTCAAACAAATAACCGGAGAAAAATTTGGCAAAGAAAAATACATAAATGTCAAATTAAGTCAAGACGTTCTGGTGTCTAACCACAAATCATCTGACCACCGTTAAATGTGCCAAAGGACTCTTGTGATTATTATCGCCATTTTCAAGAACCCACACCCCCAGATGGTTTTATTCCAGGAAATGTGCTCTCTTTTTGTCCCCACTTTAATACGATCTGTAAGCCACTACTGTATTCATGTCATTTGAATCGAAATTTTCCCTTTTTAAAAAAAAGTTGTCTTGTGTATTCTTGTGTACACTTTTGGCTTTTAAAAATGTATTTTGTCAAATATAACCTCTCCTGAGCAGTTTCTTCTATACTAAGCTGACTGTACTTTTTTCTTGGCTACGACCTCGTCCCCTAGAATCCAACCTTTATCCAAATACTGTGGTGTTTAAGGCCCTACTCCCTCTGCTAAAGAGATTAATTTAAACCTCATCTGCTACTATAACACTTACAGGGACAAAAATAAAAAAATAAATAATTAAGAATGTGCTGAGACGATGAAGAAGCAAGGTAAGAGGTATGTTAAGGTTAAGAGTGATTCGCTCAGGGGGAAAGAGCAGTAAATGCTGCTCATTATCGCTCTCCTCCTCTTCTCCCTCTCCCCTTTCAGTCAATCACTTGAGCGGAGGAGAGGAGCCACTCCCAAACTAACTGCCCATTGGCCTGTAGGCATTTTGGGAGAGATTTTAACAATTGAAGAGAGAGGGAGAGAGCAAAAGTCACTGGCAGTACAGAGGTCTTTGAATCACTGGTCCGGGCCTGTCAACAGGTGGCAGAGGAAGAGGCTCGGTGACCTTCAGAGAAAAGAGAGAAAGAAAGAGTGTGAAGGAAGAGAAAGTTAAAGAAAACCGTCCAGGGTAAGGCAACATTTTAATTTTGACATTTTTCTCAGTGATTTAAACATGGAAATTAATTTGCATTGTATTCAATGTGTCTTTTTTATTGAAAGATTAAGTTTACTGGCTATTATTAGTCAAATTAACCTGTAGGTGTGTGACGATTTCATTAGTTTTATTGGTATGTTTTGTTCAGTTCAATGTAATATTTGAAGTAATTTATTTTATGCCATTTCTAAGTGTGATGTCAGCTAAATTTAAGCAATTTATTGATTCAAAGTTGTTAATTCTGTTGTGCACAGAGAACGCTCTTGTTTGTTTCTACACATTGATCCCAAGGGGACCAATTACGTGTTTTCTTCCATTTTGGCACTCTTTCTGTCAATAGATCAACCTTTTTCACACAACAGACTTCATCTCAGCTCTTTCTCTGCTTGTCTTTATTTCCATGAATCTAAACTCCCTCAGTTTAACTTGACACCTGGAATTTATCAAGTGTCCTGTGACTGAAGCTGTTCTTCTGTTAGTCTGGGTTTGCATGGCAGCACTTTGTCTGTAAGTTGTGGAGATCTTGGTCAGTGATAAATATTGATATGTAATGGGGTTTGACACACTGAGTGAAGTTATGTTAACATTTGAAAAGTGTTGGTGCTCAGTGCCTATAGTTGTTAAGTGTGACATGTTTTCTGCATTCACAAAAAACACTGAAAGCGTTGTATTTTTCAGAGGTAAAGTAATGAAGTACATTTACTCAAGTACTGCAATGTATGTATACATTTGAGGTACTATTACTTCACTTGTGTATTTCTGTTTTATGCTACTTTAACATTCTATTCCACTGCCTTTCAGAGGGAAAAATCATTATTTTAACAGCTATAGTTAGTAGTTACTTTTCCGATTAAGATTTTACCTGCACAATTTACAAAATATGATGCATTGTTAAAGATTAAACTATCTAACAGTATGTAACAGTTTAAATTACCACCACGACCAACTACAGCATTAAAGTACCACTAACTGTTAACGCATCAAATATAAATTATACATCATCAAAAATGTTCGATAACACTACACTTTTAGGGCCCACTCATGAGTGCCCACATTAGTACTTTTACTTCAGTAACAGTTTGAATGCACTACTTTAACTTGTAATTTTGTATTTTTTTATAGTGTGGTATCACTACTTTTACTTCAATGATCTGAATACTGCCTCCACCACTAATATTGTCTTTAAGTGTTGCTGAATGCATGATGTATTGTAATTTTTAAAAAAAACTAATACAAAAGATACTTTTAAAAGTTATTATTGTAGTAAGATACTCTATGAAAACATTTGAAACGTTTAAAGCTAGTTGAATATATATTAATGTTCAGACAACATTGCATAAATCAACAAAGTTATTTTCCCTTTGGAGCAGTTGTGGCAGGCTTTAATTTCTGGAAAAATTTATCTGAGTTATTATTTATGATTTGTATATCCAGTTGATATCCACATTGTATTTTAGATGATCCTATATTTTCTGGCAGCTTTGCCAGTACTTATTTTCCTCTATTATAATAACATAAATATTTATAATAACAATGTGCTGGGGTGATACCTATTTTCACAGGACTGTCGATCCAGTAGACTTACCTTTAATGCTATTGTGCTGGCTCAGGAAATACACAGAAGCCCTCGCAAAATGAGCTACAGATGTGGGCCCTCAGCCATACAAAATGATAGAGAGGGAGAAAGAAAGAAAGAAAGAGAGAGACATACAACCCTGAGTGGGTGGCTTATAAAAAGTGTTCAGATTGCATAACGCGACTGCTTTCATGGAAACCTCACAACTCCAGTTTTTTTTTCATTTGCTTTTACTGATTGAAAATGACCCCTGGGCTCATGAAAGCAACTCAAAGGGCATTTTTATTATTTCAAAAGCGTATTTCTGTCTAAAATTTAGGCTTTTTTATTAATGTTCAGGTTGTGTTATTTTTCTTCCTTTTCAGGTGGTTAGGTTTTCATCTGACAGCCCCGCTATGGGGAATGGAGCCTCTATGGTCCTTATCGAGGTCTACTTGTGGTCTGTATGGCAGCAGGAGGCAGACCGAATCATGAAGATATGAGCTCTGCTCTCAGACGATAATTGTTTTCAGCTTCGTTTTATTCAGTTTAGCTTCCCTGTTCTGTCTGCAAGCTGCTACGAAGGAAGGAAAGGAGGAAGGGAAGGGAACATCCACAAGTTTGCAACCGCACAAAAAGGCACACCCTTGCTGCTCCTCATTTAAAACCTCCTCTTCTTCTCATCCTCATGCTTGTAGGTTTGGTCCAGTGAGATTTGTCTTGAGTTGAAATCTGGTGAAACAGTCTGCCTTTTGTCTGAGGCTTAATGGATCTCTAGAGAGGATAGGGCAAATGTGCACAGACTGACCAAGTCTCCTTCTTCTACCCATCTCTCTTTGCATTTCTGTATTTTTCTACAGCTGTTTGTCTGGGTTTCACTTATGGGCTTCCTCTCCCTTTCTCAACCAAATGTTTAGCACATTCTCTGACAGCATACAGAGATGTTTAGAAACACACACAAGCATCCATACAGCTTGCAGGAAGCCTTCAGTGAAATGTGTCTGTGGATCCAGTCTCTAGGTGATTAATTCAATTCAATTTCAATTCAATTTTATTTATATAGCGCCATATCATAACAAAGTTATCTTAGGGCACTCAATTGCATACATAAACCTCGATTAAACCTTGATTACATAAACCTCCACTGTTTCCTTTGGAGGGATCCCCCCACCCCCATCTCTGTAAGCTTTAAATGACAAGTTTCACACACACATACTGTACACACATGTACTACACGCAGGTAGTCAACAAACATTTTACAGGCCCATTGACATAGCTCTGCTTTGACATAGAGACGTAATTGTCAGAAAGGAATTTTAAACTGTGTTTATGGACATGCTGAATTGCAATTAAGAGGGTTTGAAAGCCAGGTTGAAATGCTATCGGGATGGGCCATGTGCTGAGGGAAATTATTCTTTCCTGCTTTATCCTGCAGTCTTGTGAATGTTGGCTTGGAGTGAATAATGACGGTCAACTGCCTTTAGATTATGACTGTGCTGGACACTGATGCCAAACCAGAGTTCAACATCTTTATGTTACTGGTCCATTGGAGAATATCCAGGAAATCCCTTCTGCTTTCTCAAAATGTTCTTTCCTGCTTTGTGTCATGACAGCCACTTAATGCTGCATGCTTGCAGTATTTCATTCACTGGTATCTTACCTGTCATTTCACTGTCCAGCCACCATCTGCTCCATTCACCTTTTAACTACTTGCATATATTTCCAAGTAGTCTATACAAAACACATCATACTAGAGGATATACCATTTCATCCATCCATCTACTGTATCTATCTATACATAAATCCATTAATCTATCCACCCATCCATTATCCACCCATATATTCAAGCATCTTGTCCATCAATTCATCCATCTCTTCGCAGTAATTCTCAAAAGTGACTGCCCCACTTCCCTCTCTGGTCGCCATTTCCTCTCTCCATTAATCCCTCCATCTGTCTCTCTTTCCGACGTTCTTAGCAGTCAGTAGCGGCCCTCTGCTATGCTTGGAAGGTCACAGTGCTATCTCCTCCAAGAGAAATAAGAAAAGGGCCTGAAAATGTTGAGCATCAAATAAAACCTTGACAGGGAGCTATAAACATGCTTGTTAAGCATCTCTGCGCGCCAGTGCTCAGTACCATTGCACATGGCTACTGTATACTGTCTATAATGTGGCTAACTGCCAGACTGTTCTAACGCTCTCTCCATCATCCCCTCTACCACCTATTCACTCTCTCTCACTCACTTAATCTCTCACTCTTCAGTTTTTTTCATCACTGTACTTTCCACTTGTCTCTCTTCATCTCCTTCTCTTAATGTCTCTTTTAGTTCATTTCTGGTTTGCCCTCCAAAGTCTTGGCCATTGATAAAACATCCGCTAAACTTATTGGCCACCACATTGGGTCAAAAAAGCAATTTCCCAGTGATGTCATAGCTTGGATGTCTTGCAAAGGCACCAGTGTCCGACCTCAAGCTTTTGACCAGCAGCAATCAAATACACAGATAACCAAACAAGGTCAGCCATGTTGAGTTTAGACTAGTTATGGTAATTACATGTCTATTTTTCTCCCTATAAAAAGGACTGGAGAATTTTGAATCAGAGAACTACTTGTGTTACATCCTGTGTAAATCATCAGAGGAAAGATTCAGAAGCCAAAGTTTATTTTACTGAAAAGAAATCATGCCCAAGAGTAGTAACTTTCCACCTTAGCTATTCAAAAAATGTAAAACCTTTCAAACCACTCAAAAGGTCACTTCCCATCTCAGAATCTCTGTTAATCTGATAATGGTATAATTATGGTGATTTGGTGATTGGCAGGGTTTAGGCCTACCTGTTGACATTCGAATGTTCCGGCCAATGCTCACACAGTGTCCAGTGGGAGTTTTAGGATCTGTTTCTGTCTCTCTGCACATTTTCTTCTTTTCCATCTGTTTTAGTCTTTGATGCTCAATGAGCAAAAGTTTTCATTAGAGGGGTTTCCAATTGGTCAATATATCCTCTTCAAAGTTGCACCAAGTAAGAAACATCAGAATAAGCTTACAAAATTACAAAAATACAAATATTTTATTAAACTTTTATAGTTCCCACAGAAACATTCTTTGCTCTGAAAGAGGAAGGGATTTCTTCTTTCATCGTGCACTTCCCTGTCTCTCTTCCCTGTTCCTGTCTTCTATGTTTAGCCTACAGTATGCGTAGTATTGTAGAAATCTGAGGGTTTTGCAGTGCTGCATATTCCACTGAATAATCCTGTATGATTTCAAACCAATCCAACGTATTTATTTAAGCATGTATGCTACTGTATATATTGCTATGCAGTTTTCCAGTTGTCAAGCATCACAGCAGTGCTTTAGGTCACTCTATTAGAGGTTTGGTGTTTCCATAGACCACACAAGCTCAGCGCAGTTAGATCAGAAGTTCCTTCTGCTGCAATTCAAACTTTTACACCAGGATGTTAATTTCAGACCAAAGTCCAAAAAAGGACCTAGTGAAAGTTAAAACAGGCCTACTATTTTGAAACCATGTAATTTGGCTCCCAGGAAAAGCCGCTGCAAGGTTTTAAGTTCACATGACATCACTACCATTAGACACAATGATATCATCACTAAAGAGACGTTTCTGTGCTCTCTGATGCTCTGAAACGCCTGACTGAGCATTTATGGTTTAGAGCAAAAGGATCTCTGGCAAAGTGATGACTGCTCACTTTCTGCTGCCATACTTTGGAATGACCTAACACACACACACACACACACACATATACACACACACACCACAGTGACATAATGGTTCAGATTACCTGAAATTAAATATACAGCAGCGCGCCCCACTAAATGTAACATAACTCATGCATTGTCCAGATAGTATTTCTGTCCTCAGTTCTCAAAAAAACTGTGACTTGAAAGTATAAACCTGACCCTCTTTTAACCCAGAGACTCAGGTCCACTCATCCGTGACATCAAACATCTACAGTTTCGGTAGTCTGTTACACATAGTTCATGGCCAAAGATAAAATCTCTAAAGGATGTATAAACTTGCACTTAAAACAGATGGAATATATATTTCATCTCCATGTGAAGCACTGTCTTGTGCCACACTGTGTCAGTATCTTGGTAGTGAATCTGATAAGCCACTTTCAGCAGTGAGGAATTTAGTTTTGTTGTAATTGATGTTACTATTGTGTAAGGAAAAACAACTTTATTTAAATTAGTAATCCTACAGTACCTTTTCTATGCTGATTATGATGATGGACTATTTATTTAGAGAAGAAATCTTTCTGAGAGTTGACACAGCTGGGGTCTGGAGGCTATTAGCCTAGCTTAGCATAAAGACTAAACAAAAGAGGAAACGGCTCACCTGGCTCTCTCAAAAGTCAGTAATAATAAACATGTTGTATTTTGTTTTAAACCATACTCTTAAAAAAATGTTGAAACAAAAAATTACAGTTTTAAGAGGAGTTAAATGCTGTAATTATTTCATTGTAAACAACAGCTGGGCACAGTCTCACAGTCACGAGTCTTCCAGGATTTTGACTATTTCTTTAATGATGTACCAAAGCACACTGGCACTGCAATGGGTATAATAATACTTTAGGATTTTGGTTTTCTATCCTGGAACAACAACAGTTCAAACCACAAACTACCCTTCTTCTGTTTTTACTATTTCATGGAAACAATACATTTATGATAGGCTTTTAGTTTGGAAACGGTCAATGCCTACTCTCTTTGAGTTATCACAGTTTTAAAAGGATTGCCTTCTGGTCAGTGCTCTGCATGCTCACAAATGCTGTCCAAAAAAAGCTTTGTTCATTCTGACAGCTCCACAAATCAGCTTAAAATCAGCAGTCAACATTGTGTGTGTCCTGTGTGAACTGTATGTCTGTCTTGTTTCAGAAAAAAACAGGTCGGAAGGTTCAGAAAATTTAACAATTATCTGCTCTTACCATGTCCTCTAGCCATGACCACCAGACTGCTGTGTAGGGCCCTGCACCTGCTGGTCCTACTCTGCACCATGTCACCCTTCAGCTCTGCCGACAACGACCCAGACCCCTCAGCCCCAGAGCAGGGAGTCACCTTCAGCCATGTTTATAAAATCGACATCCCGGGGAGCTCCAGTTGTAAACTTGAGGGCCTGCCAACCCAAGACAAAACAGGTCATAAACAAAACAAAAATAATTATGAGAATGAGTGTGTGTGTGTGTGCAAAAACCTTAGAAAGTTTTATGAAAATATGTAACTAACCAGAGTGAAAGAAGCTGATATGTTAACTGTTTTTGTATAATTGAACTGCATACATGTCATTGTGAAGGTTATTATGTTAAAAGAATGTGGTTTGGTATTGGACAACATACTTACTATACACATTTTACCTCACATACTGGATGCTGACATTACTGTAAGTTATGGCTCACTATTTTTGGTATCTTTTTGGCCTCTTCATTTTTAAATACCATGTAATGCTTGTTTAGGGCTTTCACCTTAACATTTGTATTACACTAAGTATTCTGTATTACTGTGTGTGAGCATTGTGACCCATTGAAGTGGATCTCGACATGAAAACGTTGAACTTTTGCCGTTTTTTGTAGGTCTGCAGACAGAGACCAGTACGACTGGGGAGAACGACATCATCTTCAAACACAATATTAGGCTGCAAACACCAAAGTGTGACTGTGCGGAGTCTGAAAGCTTCAAATCACTCTTGTACAGAGTTAACGGATTGGAGGAAGAAGTCAACTACCTAAAGACCCAGTGTACTCAGGGATGTTGTGGAAAAGGTGGTTCTGCAGGTAAGCGGTGTCACAACCCCTAATATAGTTGGGAGGCTGAGCTGGGAAGTCAACTCTTGGCCCACAATTGATAAGGTAAACAAGTGGAAAGAGGAGTATGCAGTAGGGAGGAAGCTGCAAACAATCTTATCTTACATCCTGATAACGATATGTTTCCAATTAGACATTTATCATATAGCATGCATAAAGTAGAAGGAATATAAGTGAGAGTAAGTAAAGAGATTTGCAATTAATAACCCTAGAAATTAAAAATATATCCTATACTTACAAATAATTTAGCTACCAAGCGTTTAATATTACATTTTCACCCTTCTCTTTCTCAAGGAGTGGACACAAGCTGCAGTGGTCAGGGTACCTACCAACACGACACCTGCAGCTGTCTCTGCAACCCGGGATGGGAAGGCCCAGATTGCTCAGTCTCCTCCTGCCCTGACGAGTGCAATGACAACGGCCGATGTGTGGATGGGAAGTGTGTGTGCCACCAGGGCTACACGGGAGACGACTGCAGCCAGCTGATGTGTCCAGACAACTGCAATGACAAGGGTCACTGCGTGGATGGAAAATGCGTGTGCTTCCCGCACTTCACCGGCGAGGACTGCAGCGTCCAGAAGTGTCCCAATGACTGCATTGGTAACGGCCAGTGTGTGGATGGCCAGTGCATCTGTGAGGAAGGCTTTTATGGGGAAGACTGTTCATTGGGTAAGCTATTCAAATACATAACAATGGCACACTGTATGAATTTTTTTCATTGAATGTATAATAACCCCTAGGTGGTGCTAGAAACTTGGTGAACAGTACTGTAACTGGTGAGCTAACAGCTAATACGCTAGCAAGACGGGAACCTACTAGCACTAGTCAGTGACAGTCATCTCCCTTCTGTTAGCTAACAGTTTGTTATCAGGATTATACATAATTTCATTATATTTTTAGGTAATAAAAGGTAGTTGCTTGCTATTAGTGCTGTTGGTAAGTTTATTGTCAAAGTTCACACTAGTTGAACATGAAATATTCACGCAGGTTCACTTTACCCTGCTTGTGAATCCACTTATTGCAGCACATTACATTGAAATAAATTGATTACAGAATTTTACTGTTTTTATATTGGTGTAACCAGGCCTTAAAGTGGACTAACAGTCTGACAATTGTAGTGAGAATTTAATAAAGAAAAATGTTCACCAGCCTATTTTCCAGTCTATATAAACCCTCCAGACATAGATCAGTTATACAGGTTTTCTTCTCGTGGGCAGTTCTCATAGCTAGCAGCAACATTTCCGATGTGTCCCGTAGAAATGTATGGTGTCTGAGTCAGCATATTCCACCATGATTGTTTTATGGGTAAATTATGCATCTGAGGTGTAGCATAATAACTTTTTATGACCCAAGCTTGTAGTTAGTTTGATCTATGTTTCTCATGAGAATTAACAATCACATTTCACCTTTTTACTAAGTCACCTCTATGGCTCTGCTGACATTAAGCTGTGAACATTAACTTCTATCTCATGGAAAACACAGATGCTACAAGGAGCTCTGGAATCATTAAAATATAGCACTTGCCCCTAAAGCCCAGTTCACCTTCATATGAATTTCCTCCCAATATTGGCTCAGCGACTAATCCAATAGGCGTGGTTTTTTTTGTTTTGTTTTTACCAGAAGGCATTTCAGCCTTTTAGAGCAGGACGATCACAAGTGTTGAGGCCTTTACACACCGCGTTTTTTGACGCGTAATATTCTATGTGAAAGTAGTCGGTTTTTATATGTTGACGTGCGAATTAATCGCAGTCAGTTGTGACAGTGTGCACAATACTAATATCTTCATCTGCTTACTAGTAACACCCAGTATGTTCATACAGCTGTAAAAGCCAGTCCTGGCTTTTTAACCTGACAGTTGTCACTCATAACCCTTATTACATTTGCAAGTTATGAATAATTACAACTCTACATTCTGCCGAAACACTACAGTTTTGAGTGCTAGTCCGATTAATATTGACAACCTACACAAACTGGAAAGGAGATTAACAGCATGAGATATGAAATGTTATATAGATATGAACAAATATGTCTGACATATAATAGCTTTAGCCTATTTATTTTTGCACCTTATTTTTAATGAGCTATTTGATCCAAATACAGGAGGAACCGAATAATTTATTAAACTGGGAAAAAAAACTTATGATGGTGATAAGTTTAATATGTTGATATGATTTAGTGGAAAGTTAAACTGGGACACTGAGATTTGACGTGACATGATCAGCTAGATGATTTCTCTAGTGAAGAGTCGCCACTACAAAAACACACAATCCGCCTGTGGTCATATGGTGATGTTACAGAATGGTGTTTATTTTCGCTTATAAACAACCTTTGGTTGAGTTCAGACACCAGTTTGTAGAGCACAGTCAACAGTCAAAAGTTAGCTATTGGAAATTAACAGCAATTATATATAGCGATATAGTCTGCTGATGATGATTTTTGTTATTTAAAACCATGAAAGTTACAGTTCACTAATGTGTCTCTGACTGAAGCTAAAGTTATGGCAGTATTCATGATGATCATAGCGACCTACTTCTGTGGAATTCAAAGCACGTTTCAAACAGTTATTTCAGATCTAGCAGCTGACCCATGACCACTGACAGCTATGGCCTCCTGACAACTTATGACATCAGGTCACATACTGTAATACCGCGGGAATATTAAGAACACCCATCAGTCTTTTGGGGCTCCATCTACCTTTGACCCCATAGAAGAATCATCACCTTTCCTGCTAAATATGCTGCTCACCAAACCATGATTACTGTACTGCCTCAGGAGCAGAGTACAAAATTGCATTTTATGGCAATTTAAGGCCAGGCAAGCAGAAAGGTGAGAAGCAGCAGCCAGGTATGGACAGTTTAATTCTGAGTTCATACTGTGACAGTCATTTCTAAGGAGGTCTTGAAGATTTGGCAGTTGCAAGTGAAAGGCACACAATTTAGTTTTTTCAAAGTGCTTGTCTCTTGGACTGCAGAAGAAGCTTTGAAGTAATTTTCTGTATAGGGCAACATGTGTCTATACTTGTCTATGGCATTTCTTTTCTGACATTTAACCCAGAGTACATAGCACATACTTTAAAGCAGTTTTCTTTACATTTGCTTTGCATGGATCCACTAAAAGAAGCTCCACATTCCATTCCAGGTCCTGAACCACAGCTTTAGAAACTAGAACAAGAGCGTAAATCGCTCAGTCTTCACAGTAGCAGGTCAGCTATGTCAAACCCACGATGGCGATTTAGTTTCTTCAAGCTGTGTTTTGCTCTGCAGAAGCAGAGAATAACTAGAGACAGATCTGCAGTTTCGTGTGTAGGTGCTGTTGAATGTAGTCCAAAATCAACATTAGCGCCATGTCAGAGGAGAAGTCAGGGAGGAAGGGAAAGTGGGAGGTAAAGAAATAAAATACATTGTGTTGATTTTAGGTGTTAGTAATAATAGTGGTAATAAGCACCGGGAGAAGACGAGCACAAAATCAAAACAGTCGAGACATTCTTTGTTTTATGTGGCGACTTGCCATTTCAGCACCTGGATGATGGATGTCAGTCTGCTCCCTGGGTGATGACGGCAACATGACTCTTGAAGTACGGCTGTAGATATACTACACTGCCAGTATAGTGCAGTTTCATTCCTTATTCCGCAGCCGCGTGTAATAAGGTGATCTCGTAATGCAGGTGAGATTATTAAAAGTGAACATGGTAAATTCTTATCAACACAATGCAGATGATTTGCATTTACCTTTCTCATTGTAGCTTCTTTGATTGTCTCAAAAATGTTTCCCTTCATTTTAAGACAAATTACGTTTAACATAATGTACCTTATGAATTTTGTCCTCAATTCAAAACTATATTTGGCTAATTTTGCTGCAGATTTACAGTCTTTTTGAGAAGTCCAAACATGTTGTTTGAGTCACATATTCCCTCTTTAAAGTGCATTTCACTCATTTTCAATCAAAAAAGATGCAAATCACTATAAGTTTTCACTTTTTCCAATTTTAACATCTCAATTTATTCACCCCAGTTGTTCTGAAATATTTTGTGAAGGTAAATATTGTTAATAGTCGTGCTTTAAGTAGTAACAGGGGGATATTAAGTGCTACTGGATGGAAAAGGATTCCTACAAGAAAAAAACATTAAGCTTCCTGACTTTGCCTTGAGGAACAGCATATGAACCTGATGTGAATTCCTTCCCTGCCAAGGTTATGGTGGACCCATCACCACCAGTTTCACTTTTTCCCCTTGAAATATGCTTACGTTTGTGTGTACTGTGTTGTACTTCTCTAAATGTACCACTCTCTAACATTTATTTCCCTCAATCGTACCCACAGAACATTCTTGTTTGTGGAAAGCCTTACTCCCCAACACTGCTGGGCCAGATTAATTTAAGTAAAAATATTAATGCAACTGTGACCAGAAACTAAAAGACTGTTTATTAAGATTTTATTTATAATGACAGCTATATATAGCTATGATATACTAATCATACATGATAAATAGGACTTGTTAAATATGTTTTCAGGGTAAATGTCTTAAGAAAGACGTAAAGGCGTAAAGGAAGTAATTAAAGTAATAGAACTTTGTATCAAAATGTGCTGTAACCACTGTTATGCTTTCTTCTTTCTCAGTCCTCGGCCCTCAGGGTCTGCGGTTGGTCCAGGTGACCGATGTCTCTCTCCTGGTCGAGTGGGAGTCAGTTCGTGGGGCAGAGTATTACATTTTGACATATCATCCCAAAGATGATGAGAGTGACCTGGAGCAAGTAGGTTTTGTTTTGTTTTTCTGTAGGTATGTGTCAAATAAAGGATGAGGCATAGAACCATATTTTTCCTTTATACATTTTTAAAACACATTTGTTTAAACCCACTGTATCCTAGGTCCGAGTTCCCAACACAGAGAACTCCTATCTCATCACAGGACTGTCTCCTGGGGTCACCTACATTGTCCAGGTGTACGCTGTCATCAAAGAAATCCAAAGTGAAGCAGACAAGATTGTAGCTACCACAGGTGAGCACAGGCCACTGTGTTCAGCACAACAGTGAGGCTGTCAAAAATGTGCTTCTCTAAATGAGCGCGATGCAGATTCAGATCCATTACTGGTGGAATGGAATGGGGCTGGATGCAGCATGTTGCCTTTAAATGAGTCGGTGGCTTAGGGCAAAGGCAGATGTGGCCTATTAAAGACTCATGTGGCAGGGAGGCCAGGTATGGCCTGCGGGTCTGGGGGATTTAGTTCGATTTTCTGTGGATTAAGTGGTCGCCTTTGAGGTCAAATGTGAGTACTCGTGTGATGAGGCATGAAAACACAAATATGTCAAGCTCCTAAATGTGTAGAGGAAGGGGGTGTTACAGATGAATCAGAAAAATCTAGATTTTAGGAAAGAGGCAAGTACATGGCATGGAGGATAGACAAGTTTGACAGTTGAAATATTGACTTTGCAATTTCTTGATATGATCAGTTACATGTTTATTCATGAATGAACAGTCTGTTCCACTTATACTACACTCCTTGTGGTTGCTTGTGTAAGATGAGGTGAGTTTTTTTTCCTGTATTTAAATCTACCTTATATGTCTTTTTACACAAATGCTAAAAAGCAATGAACAAGCTGAAGCCCATCATTACTAAGTGTTTCATTAAGCGCTAGTTTGTTAACTATTGCATTTAAAGATAATTACATGGAAATGGTGTTTAATAGAAATCGGACTTGCTCACAGATGTGGTAGAGACGGATGTGAAGAGAAGATTACTGGACAGGATTGGTGGGCGTGAGAGAGACAGACAGACAGACAGAGGGAGAGATTGAGATTGACTCTAATATGTGGTTAGCCTGGTTAGCCATGGAAAACCTCCCAGAGCATGGCATTCCCATATGGGCATGAGCAAACACGCCATCATCTGGCTTATGGTTGTCTGAGGAGTACACAGCACGAGGTTACATAGTTTTCAACTTCAAACGATGATCTACTTCACAAGAGTCATTAAGTGAATGTTTTTTCATTTTCCTTGGAAAAACACAACTGCTATAAAAGAAATGCTAACCCTTTTCATTTGGTACCATTTGTTTAGTTTGATGGTTTTGTTCTGTCTTTCTTCACCACATGCTGCAAATCCTCCCTCCTGCTATGCTATTATTCTAAATGGTACCCATCTGTACATGCAGTTACATATAGTTCATATATTTATAAAAGGGCATATCTGTGAAAAAGTCTTAAACTTTATCTCTTTAGCAAATACCCCTGTCTGGATGTATAGTAGTACCTCTGACTCACAGTATCATAACACTTAACTTGACAGACTGCTAAAAATATATGTGAATATTTTTGACATTACAATTACATTACAATTTAATTGAGAATTTTATTTATTAAGATGGATAATTTTTTTTACATCATGTAGCACTAGCATTAACTCAATGATTACATTACTATGATATATATTTTACAATGTCTCCATACATACAGAGTCGTTCTGTGCTGGTATGCATTTTCACAAGTAAAGCGATATTAGTGTTTGAACTGTAACGATGGTATATTTAGTGTGACAGCAAAAGAAGGGATGAGTGATTAAATGACTTACTACCATACCAGACCAAGTAAGGTTGTATCAGCAAATCCCCTGAGTGTATTAAAATTAGTGAAGGTGCGTTTTATAATTATTATATATTATTAGAATAACATGATATTAGAAAATTAGTATTTTGTTCTATTAAAAACGTATATATATATATATCTATATATATATA
>JAVQJL010075579.1:0-18954 GCA_036024295.1 Nannoperca obscura | reverse complement strand
ACCCTCTATTTTCTACTGTTTATTATTCTTTTTTTCAATAACTTTATTGAGCATTGTAACTGTATCAAAAAGCAATTTCCCTTCTGGGATTAATAAAGTATTTCTGATTCTGATTCTGAATATTTAGGACCTGAGTTAAATTAGCCAATATCTGCGCAGCATAGCATTTGACGAGATCACGTGGACTACAGTGCTGTTGTTTCCTGCTGTAACATTTCAAAATCTAGGTGTTGTTTTTTGTCTCTCAGTATTGACTTGGTCTCAAGCCAGTTCGGACTCCATCTCTTTGCTCAGCCTCGACCCTCCTTTGGATGCAACGTATGTGGTGTACTGCAGCCACATGCAGGACTGCTCTCTTATTTGCCAACAGCAGAGAATGGACCTTAATCCCAAAAAGCACCACAACTGATTTGTAAAAACTAAAACTTTAAAAACATAACTGTGAAGGCACGTTGGCTAAGCATCAAAGGAGGTCTGTGTGTGAGTGTGACAAGTCTTACTTGGCTTGTATCGGGGAGATATTATGACGATCATAGTGATCACTTTTAATGCGATGGCCTCAACTACAGTAACAACAACAGTTAGAAAAGCTGGAAAGATTTTGCAAATGCGGATATTCCACTCCTCATCAGGCAAGACATGAGAAGATTTGGCTGGCATGAATCCTTAATCTGAGGGTAAAATAATCTGTCTCAGAATGTAATAATTCACATGGTATGTCTTTTGATTTGGATTAGTGGCCTGCAATCCTCTTAGCCCAATAGCTCAGTAGAACTTCTCAGTGACAAGTTCACAAGTCCACATCGCTTGCACAGACTCCCTTCTCTTGGCCATTAACTCTCACAGCTTATATGTAATCTTCTTATATCTGGCTCTGACAGTTTCAATATGTATCTTGGGAGTGATATTGTAAACAAGTCCGCAATAACGCTCAGACAGTGTATGTGAGAGGTCAATGGTGCCTTTTTTTTGTGTATACGTTTTTAAGCATTGATGCTTGATGCATAAATGAGAGCAAGAAACATCTCAGCACGTCCTGTTTTTTTTTTTTCTTCTTATGTCATCCTTTAAAAGTTGTCACAGGGATCAGTGACATTCAGGATTACTAGCACGTGGGAAACACTTTACACTTTAATACCCAAGAAACAGAACCCAGCCAAGGCTGAATCCATACTTAATTCAGGTTTGTACTTAGAGGGGAGTGAGCTCCATTTGTAAAAACAAAGTCTGTCACAGCTCTGCTTGCCTGCTGCCATCTTTAAACATGATCCAGTGCTATCAAATAACTCGCACTAAGACAGGAGGGAAAAAAAATAACCCTGAATCATTTAAATCCTCGACTCAATATTCTTTATCTTTATCCTTTAAGGTTCTTTATAATTTAATAAACAGGATTAAAGTCATTGGGTAGAACAGAGCTAAGCGAGCCTCGTTCCACATTTTCTGTTTTAGCCTGCACTCCGCATACTGAGTGTTATTAAGCCCTCGCAAGATTACAGGGCCTTAATCTCCGGGAACACATGTTGTGAAGAATAAAAGCAATTTTATTTGGGAAACCAGAGTCCAAGTTTAGCAGGAAATGAGCTTTCTCCATAATCTCATCTTTTTGCTTTTTTTCCCTGAGTAAATGAAAAGTCCCCTGTTACAGAACTGAGCTCTCCCTCTCTACGAGTGTGTGTATTGAAGAATTAACTGTGTATTGTGTGCAGTTTGAATGTGTATTCCCTCTCCCTGACTCTCGCTAACACAAACACAATGTGCTCACTAGTTCATAAATACCACAGCAGTAGACCAGGTTTTACCCACCGAGCCGGCTTTGATTTCTGAGGAATGTAAATCCACCTGTTTCTGAACAGACGGGTTTTTAGATGAATGTATTTATTGTCACTGTTCTCCCCCAACACCACAACCACCTCCCTCCTCTCCCAATCACCCCCTTCATTCCCTGTAAATTCTATGCAGATTGTTGGCCCATGCTAACTGCACTTGCAGAGAAAGCTTCGCAAAGATGACGATAAGCTAAAGCTCTAAATCCCAGACTTAGCTTTCTTATCGAAAGCTGCAGGAGCGAATGGAGCGCTTTAATAGAAGATGTGTGCATTGCAGTGTGTGTGTGTGAGAGAGTGTTGTCTGGGTTGTAAATGCAAATGCATTAAGACTCCTTTTTCCTCCACACCGGCACAATTTCATAAGCGCTGCATAGGCCCTGTTAAGCTTTAACGGTTTTAAAAAGAATTAAGGCACTCAAGTCTAATAAATTTGATTGACTATGCACTGTCATCATGCTGTCAGTGGTGGTATTTCAGTATGCAGAAATCCATCACACAGAGATTTAAATTTTGGTTGTTTATCATTTACGATTTTGAGCTAAGCAGTGCATCTGTTGTAATAACTATTAACCAAGATGTCATCCCGGTTTGTCAGGTGGGCATTATATGAAAAAGGGCTTGAAGGTGATTCAGCTCAGCCTGAGCGAGTAAAGTTTACAGTCTACCTTTGTGACAATGTCCTCACAGGAAGAACTGACTGCATCGGTTTTATGTTCAAATGCTTGAAGCATGTGGAATCAGTTTGTGTAAATATAATCAAACAAAACATAACAACAATAAGAATTTGAGAGAGAATAGAAAAAGAAATGTCATCTCAAAATGACAACTTATTTGTGTAATTGTTTAAACTATTTGTCTTTAAGAATGCAGTAAACAACAAAATGTTTAGTACAGCACATACACCATACTGTATATGACCAATACTAACAGCAACAATCTTATAGGAATCCAGTAAAGTTAGCTAGTGGGTAGTGAATGCCCAGTGCTGCTGTTCAGGATATCTATATCTGCTAAAACCAAAACTTGAGCAAGCTCAAAGTTGTTACACTACTGTAATGAGGACGTCATGGTGGATGGACGTATAAACTGACTTTGACACCCTAACTGGAGGTCAGAGAGTGTCTTACCCTTCAGTAGTTTATTTACTTTCCTGTGTGTGCATTGAGATTGTGCTGCGGCTAGGAATTGCATATTGTGGCTCCAGTTCTGCCATCCTGAAAACCTTTTCCTAGTCATGCATCCTTACATATAAATCTTATCTGTTATCTTTTTATTACTGTGGCTAAAAGGGAGGATATCAGACGAGGTTAAACTTTGAATTCAAACAGGTAATTACAGTTCAAATATTTCATTTTTTTCCCACGTTTAAACGAAAGATCACATTTTGAATAAAAGTGCCAGTCCTTATGAAGGGTAGGCTAAAGTCATCTTAAATTAACACACAAACACCACCGCACAGGTTCTGCTTTGAAAATGTGACTGAACAGTAGAGTAAACAGGGAAATTATTACATTTTCAAGCGTGACTGGGAGCTTAAGTAGCGCCGGCTCCCATACTGCAATTCTCTTAGTGGTAGTCTGTTACCAACAGATTGCATTTAGCACATCTGGTGCATCAGAAAGATTGTCAGTTTAATCTTTGCCAAACAAACTGATTATACAGATTTACATTAAGCTCCTATTATTCAGGTGTGAGGGAGAAAGTACTGTCAACAGCTGTACATGCTGGGATGTCATTATTTCTCCACTGTGGCTGCAAATGATGTGCTTACTATATTTGAACTTGCGGCAGAAATGGGATTTATTATTGTTCATTATCAGAAGATTCTCATAGCTATATTATTCTACATGTAATAAAACCTGTTAATGTCACACACCAATAAAATAAAATAACATTATTACATTTGTTTTATATTTAAGGTAGCATAACTTTTCTAATTTCTCACTTTTCTAATTATGTAATAACATAGACAGATCTAATAACATTAAAGCCTGAGTATAACAATTCATGTGTTTACATTATTAAACAATATCACACCAACACAACCATCAGTGGTATAGGAAAAAAAACAAGTCATGCTCTTATTTTGCTTGATTGACAGTTAATGGTGCCATGTGTGAAGTTTTTACATTACAGCAGTAAATCTGAATTGTTCAGACATTAAACGTGTACAGAACACTCATCCTTCCTCATTAGGAGTCACAAGTTCAGCTTGTGTATCTTGGGTAATATTTCCAATAGGTCAGACTGTTTCCTGAACATGATGAACAATGAACAGGTTTAAAAAGACTGTGACAGCTGCAGGTTAGCACTTGGCACACGTAGGTCTCTTGGCATGGCAGCACCTCAGGGGTCAAACGTGTTGTATTGCCAACCAGCCAGTTAGGGAGGCAGCCAGACAGCACTGATGTCCGCTACCCTGCTATCTGTGCTGGCACACACACACACACACACACACACACACACACACACACACACACACACACACACACTGCCTTTCTGTGGCCCCCCACTCCTCCACCTGGCTCCCTGATGCCTGTCCTGTGCACTCAGGTGCACGCACATCAGCATAATGAACTCCAAGGTAGACTTTACCACTTCACTGGCTCCTCACAAGACAAGATGCCAAAACAAATCTTGTCATAATTAGGCATAATCCAGCTCATTACCATCTGCTTAATTATCCTATTAATAACACTTCCTAGGAGAGCTTGTTTGCGGCAGCAGCAGTGCGCTAGGGCACATGTTTGTTCCTAAATGAGCAAACACAGAGAAGACAACAGCATTGTTCAAACATGGGAGCTTTAACAACAGGAAAAAACAGGGTCAGGATTAATAGCGTGGCATAGAGTTTATCTTCCCACAGAGGCCTTGCTTCACCACCAGGGGTTTGCCATACAGGTAACAGGTAAGTATAGGTGTTTTTGTTTGTCAAGTGACTTCAATACATCTAACTTAATCTGAAGTGGAGGCAGCAATGATCATCACTTTTTAACTTAATTAAAAATGCATTACTACACAGTTTGAAATAAATAATAAAACTAGTTTATTCTCACAGCACCTATAAGTCCCTATATAGTAAAGTATAGTAATGTTTCTTTCTTAATCTCATAATGAAGCCTGTACAGAAGAGATTTTCAGACAGTGTAAGGCAAGTAGTTTCAGGTCACTGACTTCATGTTTTCTCCGAGGCACTGAAGCATAACTCGTGCAGTTAGCTTTTTCAGCTGGAATGGGTTAATGGCTTTTTTCCAATTATTTCTTTTCAGCTTAGGCAAACAAATGCTTGTGACGGCAAATAAGAAGTATAATGATATCATTAAGATGGCATTATGCTCGGTTTGCTTCGTTTCTACACTCGGCTACATGCTCACATTTTTTTACCTTTCTTCATTTCAGCTCACAGTTTGAATTTGGAAGTCTGTAAGATTCATGAGAAACCCTGTGGGCTTGAACATGTGGTCAATTTATCAAAATCTCTGGAAGACGTTGACTTTCTGCTGCCGAGATCACCAGCCAGTCATTGTCCATGGTCATGCCAAGAACAAGAACTTTTCTTATCTCGGCAAACCCTTTTGGTAATTTACTGGTGGCATTGAGGTCTTGTATTCAATATAAGATATAGTTCCTTGTGGAAGAGTCAAAACCTAACATTTGTTGCCTGCCAAATAAGTTTGGTTGAGGGTAAAATGAATGCTAATGTTTTTATTGGACAGTTGTACAATAGCGTTGCATATGTTTACATTACCAATTCTAATAGAAATGAATAAATAAACATTAAAAGAAAACTAGCAGAGTGGTGTATAATATACAATGTAGGAACAAACGTGGTAGAGAGGGCTAAAAACTGTTTGATTTGAGATTTTGTTGTTATTGGCACGGACAGTTATGATGATGTGTAATCATCAGCAAGAAAGCAGCTGTAATTACAAACTGAGATTACTGTGTCTTGGTGAACTTGGTGCACATCTATATTAAGAAAGGACTGTTAAGCCCAGTTCAGACCAAATATTTGCGACGAGTACTACTTGCAATGCTCTGGTCTGCAAAGTTCTGAAACTTGCCACTTTACACCAATGCGACTAGACAAGACGGTGTAGAGTTACGTTTCCATAGCAACGACTCTCTGTAGGCTATACTTCCGTTCTAACTGCCGGCCTTTTTGGGCTTTTTTGTAGCTGGATATCATTTGTCATGTCTGTTGTAACATTGTGACTTGCGTTCTAAATCCAGCCGCTGGCGATTTCACAGAGTCGTAGGCGACGCCATCAGCCGGCTCGAGGCGAGCTGAGAGGGGCCAGTTCACACCGCTGCAACTTTTCCCTGCCAACAGGCATCACAAGAAGCCATGTCTTGGTGGCACTTCCTGTTTTCTTCAGTTAAGATTCACATGGTTGATACACAATTAACTAAATAAATACCATCATCGTTGGTTTTTATTTTCACATAAAGTATTTTCATCATAACATGAAGTCTTGGCATCTGCCCCACTACAGGATCTTAAAAACAGCACAACAGGCACTCTCTAGCTGAACTCTGCAGGCCGAGCACAGCCTGTATCAACAGGGCAACAACACACAGCAAGGTGAACAAGTCTGCCAACTGCTTTAGGCAGATGCCAGCTGAGGCAACCCAGACCACATCCTCCTCATTGGCTAGAATTAATGGGTTGATGTCTACTCTAAGTCTTCTGTGTAAAGAATGAACACAGGTGGGCTGTTAACATACGCGAGCCAGAGCTATGCACACAGACCTAAGAGTAAAAGAATCTCTCAAATTGCTTATAGTTAACACCTTGTCTACTGTACACACACAGTGACACAACAAGCTTTCTTTATGCTAAGAAAGGCAGTTAAACTCCATCCTCAGGCTAACATTTCCTCCCTTAGTGTGAAACACTATCCTTTGGCTTCTGGGAGCACAAGGTGAAGACAAAGCCCTGGCACTAAACACTGCCTTGGCTCTGTGTACACAAACACTTTTTCCTCATCACTATTTAACTACACTTTTATCAAACATTATACCTGTGCTTACCCAATTGTATTGACGACATAAAACTGTAAAAAAAAAAGAAATTAAATAAATTGTTAAAAGCTGAGTTTGCTTTCAATATATTCAGTAATGTTATGTTTGCCAGACTGGCAAGCTTTTATCATTCATAAGGCATATCCAAAATCTGTAGGAGATCTTCTGTAATATTATGTAGCACACTTATGCTTTTGATGTAAACTTAATAGTAAAGCATGATGGGATGCTGTGTTGGTGACGCCTGTTTTATCTTTTTCCTCTGATCTTTGGAGAAAGAGAGAGGAAAAGAAAGGGAGAGAAACAGACAGACAGACAGGGAGAGAAGAGACTTCCAGCGGCTAGAGAAAAAGAGAGTGGGTGAAGGGAGTGACAGCGGCACCATATCAAAAGAATAAAGAGAATGAGTTATCAAGGAAAAGTGGATCAATGAATTCACTTCACGCAAAAAACAGCAAACAGCAGATGTATTGAAATCCTATTATGGAGTATAAAGTGAATAATTGATGCCGTCTTCTCTTTTTTACGCCGATTCAGATTTCTTTCCTGCCGGCATCAGATGGGTTTACAAGGCGGTTTAAAAGTGTATTAATGATTTATATATGAGCTTGAGAGCTGCTCTCTTACAAAAATAGTAAATAATATGCTTGAATTGAGTGACACATATTCTACAGGTTTCTGATGGTTGATTATGTGTGTGAAAGAAAAACAGACAGATAAAAGGGAAATGATCATGGAGGATATGTATTCTGTTGTAACACTCAAAAGAGCAAGTCGACAAGACCACAGGAAAGCTAGTGACAAATACAGGGTTTGTACAGCTTTTTATAAGTCAAATTCAAGTACTTTCCATGCACTTTCAAGGTACCTAAACCAAAAATGTCCATACTTTCCTTTATAACCACATCTAAATTGTTAATATAAATTTCATAAAACAAACAAATACGACAATGGGAACATTTTAATTCAAGTTATTCAAAGATTTCTGTTCAAGAGTCAAGCATTTTCCTAACCTTTGAAAACATAACAGTTAAAATTAAGCATCATCCAAACTTTCAAGATTTTGCACGAACCCTAGAAATAGATAAAAATCAGAAAGTTCACAAATTCCCAAAGTTTGGTACATGGAAGCTGCAGTTTGCAGCATCAAGTCATTTCCTGCCCTTCCTTTGTTTAAAAAACAAAAAAACACTAATGCAAATGTCTATACAATTTGCAAATGACAATCACGAAGGAGACGCTGTCCCCATTTGTGATTTAGGCATAAGAATTGCTTGCAAATCAACTTTATGGAGGTTTCAGCATCAAGAAGACACCAAAACTTAATAATTCCACACACTTAACAACCATTATGTAGCAATTATCATGTTTGTGGAAGATAATGACTAAACAGGGTTAGAGTAGCAGAAATGTTTTCACCAGATTTTATAAAATAAGAGGATCATTGTTTTAAATATACTGTGACTAAATTCATAAAATGTTTTCAAAGATGTCCTTAATCTTATCGTTTAAAAGTATTTCTCCAATTGAAACTACTTTGATAAACCAGTTTTTTGTATATGAATTATAAACCGACCTAAATTCAAACACATGACACAAGTAAATTAAAAAGCTTAACAATTACGCTGTGAATCTGCTCAGCTATAGTTGCACAAGAGGTCATGACACAAAAACAAAAACTGTATGAATTGCAGTCTTTACAGGAAAACATAAATGAAAGAAACAAAAAAGAAGAAAAAAAAGAGAACCACACACATGTTGAGCAGTTGCCCTGCTGACTAACACCAGTAGAGCATTTCCGACAAGTGCAGCTTGGTCATCTACGGTTCAGTGGCGAAGTCCTTGGGGAGGACACATCATGGAGGGATGCCAGGTAGCTCAGCCTCAGGTGGACTCTTTCCCCTAGCTCAGGAGGACAACAACATCTTCACGGCCAATCAGAAGTATGAGAGCAAGAGTACAAGAGTGCACTGAGACTGGGAATATGGCTCTCAATGGTCTGGCTGGATTGCTGTTAATGATCAGGATTATGAAAAACAGCTGGTCTTAAGTGGCTGCTTAAAATATCTGAAAGATTAAATCCTTATAGTCCAGTTTCTGCCAATGAAAATTGTGTTATTAGTACCCTAAGAATATATATTTTTCCTGGTTTTATACTTCAGTGGTTATATAACACCAAAATAGCCTTGCTTTTTTTTGCTTTGTAATCATGTTAGTACAATCACCATTTTGTAGCAAATCATACTGTACACCTACATGACAGACAATTGACATGAATCCTGTATTAAGTAATGACAGATTACCAAATTTAAAGTGAAAATATCTCAACTATTTTTAGCAAGAGACATAAAATAAATATAGATAACATAAGTAAAAAGAAAATGTTTATATGTTATCCCAGCTGTCTAATACGCTCCTCTCTTTTACCCTGCATACATTTTGACTTATGATGGCGGTGTAGCTAATAACATTAATTTACATTACAAGTTTTGAATTTCTATTTATTATTTATGACCTGTGTACCTTATTAATCTGAGTTTATACATCTTGAATTCGAGTTCTAAAAAACATAATTTCTGGATTATTTTGACGATAAGAAATAATCAGATACTTAGTATACTGTTACAGACTACTTTGGGTCAAAGTTTCCAAGGACATTTGTTTTTTCTGACACTTCCTCCTCTAGTCCATCCTCACTGCCAGTTTCCTGGCCTCTCTCCTCCTCACTAGTGTGGTGATCAAATATATAATCAAGAACCTCACTTACTGTATATCAATCTGCCATAGTGCTGCCACACAATGGACTGAGCAAGGCCTCAAAGCTACGAGAAAAGTTCAATATTATTGAAACTATGTTGCAACTGTCTGTGAGAACTGCCAACAGGTGTTGCTCCTGTGGGAGAGACTCTACTGGGCAAAGACTCCCGTAGTGGTTGCCAGGGAACCCAAGGTGTGTGTGTGTGTGTGTGTGTGTGTGTGTGTGCATGTGTGTGTGCATGTGTCCATCTGACAAATGAGGATGTACCTGAGCTCAGTTTTTATACTAATTGTAGTTTCCCCCATTCATTTCTAATGACCAGTCTTTTTTACACAAGGAGAGTACAAAAGTTGAATAAAACACATACAATTGTATGCAAATGAATACAGTTTATTTTGTGTGTTGAAATAATCTTTGTGGACAAAGTCATGGAATCTTAGGTCAGTCTGATAAGATTAACTACATTTTCCAGAGATAGAAAATCTGTCAAATTTGACCGGAACGGAACATGAGGGAGCAATACTATAACTTCTGAAAGAAGAAATGCCATTATTCTTCTACAATTGAAAGGTTTAGTTCATATACAAGAAGATGCACCATAGTTTAATTTACTTTGTCTGGTATGAACAGTAGCTTATGGTGGCTAATGTTAGCTAACGTTAGTAAACATTAGATACAGATAGATACTGCAATATAACTGATATTACTTAAACTAAAGTGGGAACTAGACAAATGTCCTCATTTTGGAGCACTTTCTCTGTCCTCAAATTCCTTATTAAAGGCCATGTAGACATGACTATTCCTCTGCACTTTCCAGCACATCATCCATCTATTAAAATCCACAGTATTGAAACATCCTCTCCATTTTTTTCAAGCTACCCAAGTCACTCAGGCTAACAACAATTAGACCCCTGCAATTAGTCATCATAATACCGCAGGTGACTGGGCAACAATAATAAATGAGTTTATGGATGAGCTTACCCGAGCGAAGCTAACATCCACCAATTGCTAATGATAGCAAGACAGTGTGCATAATAACAAATTGTGCTCTGCCTTCATAATGAGATGAATCAAACAGGGAGAAAGGAGGCAAATGGAGTAGCTACAGTCTACTGAGGGCTAACAGAGGACAACAATTGCAAGCATGGGCAGGATCGCCATCAGCAATTTGCTAAAATGAGGCCTGAGTGCAACATTTATTGGAAGATATTAGTATGATTTATGCACTTGTCTGTGCAACATACTTTTGTTGTGCTGTAGGTGAAGGGTTGAAGATTTGGATAGAATTTTAAGGACTGGAATAGCCCAAGGAAGTGAAAAGTCATTCTGCCATGTTTTGTACTTTCAGAGATGTGTGAAGGTCAAACTACCTCTCACGCACCCATGCATGGATGCTCCTCTTGCTCTGTGTTGACAAATGCACTACGCTGGGATTTTGCGTCCTAAAATTTCACAGCACACAAAATGATTTGTTCTGTACTATAGTTCATGGATGGCTTATCAAATAACTACTCGGGATGTTAACTTAAATTAAGTGTAAATAAACAGGCATGTGAACTAACTTAAAGAAGCAACACATTCAATTCAAGATGGTTGATATTGCATATAATTTAGTCCATAAATAGATTCTGCTAAATGTTGTTATAAATAATGATGGAAAATCACTGAAATTCAAACAAATGGTTAATTGTTGTAATAAACATTCTGTATAAAATGTAGGACTAAAGACTAGATTACATTTACAACTTTGTGAAAGGTTACAAAAAAGCAGCATTTCTACTAAACATGTGAGTAATGGTACAGTAGCAGGTTGAGTTACACGCTTATTTACAGAAGTGATGTGGGGCTGTTGTTTGGGCTACAGCCCAGAATGCAGAAGCCCTATTCATATGGTAAAACAACCATACAGTATATACTAACCACAAATGGGAACTATTAAGAATATCAGGTTACATCGTCAAAACAGGACCATCAGACAAGCGGCACCATTCATCATCCACCTGATCTAAATGTCACAGGGTTGACGGTGTAAGTGAAGGGATTTCACTGTGGTTAGCAACTTGACTGCACAAGGCTCGCCAATTAAGATCCTGCATGACAAAACAAAAGCAACCTAATGTTACTAGACAAACATTACAAAATATACAATATTAATGACACAAAAACAACTAACAAACCATCAGACCAAGTTACAAAAAAGGACAAGGCACAAGTCAAACAGAAATGACACAAAATAATTTCACCTACACCTTCCTATTAACTGAACATAAATCAGATGAATATGCAAGCACCTGAGTACACACACTAAGGGTTAAATAATTTGAGCAATGTAATTAAGGTCTGAATTAATAATGGAAACACACTGTATAAAATGCATTTCAAGTTATATCTGTCTTTTATCTAAGGTGCCATCAAAACATTACATTTTCCTACCTGATGCTAAAATGAGAAAACATAATTTCCAAAGTGTATTCTGATGTCACCAGTGGATCATGTGGTTAAATATTTATTGCAAAAAGCAGATAAACTAGTCCAATTATCAGACAAAAACTGGATTATGTTAGATTACTTTTGTTCCGTTAGTATTGTGTTGGGTGTGGTCACAAGTGCAACAAAGCCCACTTCTCAGGGTCTTCCCTCGAGGATACCAAGGTTGGTATGTAGCAATTATCAACACCATATGCCACGTTACACTGTAGATGGGTTGTGAGGTGTAGGGGCTACAGATGGACCTGTGTTCTGCCTGGTGGCCTTCACAACCCCGGTGCTGTTTCTGAGCCCCCGCTTAACCAGTCTTGACCAAGCCCAGACTACAGCAATGATGTCTTGTTTTCTTTGCTTCCAGTATCCTTCACCTTCCTCTTTACAAACTGTTTAGTTCAACTACATTTGTATATGTCTATGTGTATTTACCTGACCACACCCATCAGTGAAATACTGATTTTCAGCCTGATGTTTCCAAGTTACTTAAGTAAAACACTTAAGGTTAGTTAAGGTTAAGGTTAGGGAAATATCTTGTCTTACGGTTATTGAAAAATTGAATGTTAATTAAAGGTTATTGATGGGGTGTGAACTCCACAAGAAAGTCACATGAACTACACGACCATCCACCACCCTTAATCCCGACCTTGCTTCACGAGGGACACACAGCTTTCCTGTTTTGGGACAGAACGTTGCTGGACATACATCCTGAGGTGCCCAATATTACTATGTGGACATAATTTCAAGGAACAGTGGGCTGCATGAACCTATTGGATCTTTGGTAACTATTACCATTTTTTATGTATTTATAATAACCTGTTTATCAACTGTGCCCTGATACAACTTGGTTTCCTGTAAATCACATATTCTGTTACAACCTGCAAGGTACAGCAACATGCACACTATATGTACTGACATCAGTATCTTCCATTGTTCTCCAGTGCATTTTTAGGATTACTACAGCCCTGCAGAATGGTTATTGCCCATATTGATGCACTGACACCCACCCTCTCTCTCATCAAATACAAAATGGGTTGGAAACCGCAAATGCACCAGAGAAATAGCCAGGACCCACAATGCACCGGGCCTGGTGGGCAGGAAGCAGATGGGTTGGCTGGCTTTACTGGATAGCAGGGGCCCAATAGTGGCACCGGTTGTTGTTTTTGATGAGCTATGCACATAAGAAACCAGAACATCTGGTCTGACCATGTGGCACCTCCATTTGTCCAAGGCCCCTTGAAGCAAACCCGCAAGCATGCACATACACACACACACATGCACACACATCTTCCACTGCCAGCTGCATCCACACAAATGTGAGCTAAATCCATTGAATGATGCATGTTATTCACAGTGGGGTGGTGAGAGGCTGGGTGAGAAGGGGGAGGGTGGTAGGTATGGCAAGTCCACCGCCCCTCAACAGAGCCCCCGCTTTCCCATCATCCTTTTCTGTGACTTTGATTAAAAATCATCCCACTCTTCCCCAAACAACTCATGAATATGCAGGAGGGTAATAAGCCCCGGCTCAAAGCAACTGATTTTACAATTGTCTGCATTTCATCAAGATTGAGTAACACCTCAAGGGTGCTATAATCGAAAGCTGTAAAAAGAAGAGGGAGGAAAGAGCCTGTTCACCATTAGATTGCTGCGTTATCTTAATCATTAGGCACTTCGGGAGCTTAATTAACGACCTGACAAGAGCTGGGTAGAGAATTTGCAGTTGATTGGTTGTCGGAGGTGTTGAGTGAGTATATCGAATGCTAAGTCAGGGGAGGAATTCTAGCGAGATAGAAGAGCGGCTGAAGCCTGAACAGCTTTCAAAAACCAACTCAGCAGCAGCCTTTAGATGGTTTTAATTAAGCATAATTAGAGATGCGATTACAATGATGAGTTTGATAACCAGTATTAAATCATTCATCCATAAATGTTATGTTAAAATAGATGAGGGGGAAAAAACAAGAGAGAGAGAGGAGGGGCGGAGTGGAAGTGGAGTGTGAGTAAGATGTATGGAATAAATACTGTATGTGTGTGAGGAGAGAGAGAGAGAGAGAGAGAGAGAGAGAGAGAGAGAGAGAGAGAGAGAGAGAGAGAGAGGAGGGTGGCTGGCAGGCTGCCACCAATTAGTTGGATGTGCTCAATTGCAGGAATTCTCTGGTGTCGTGACTCATGTTGACAGGTGTTCAGGGTGAATTATTTGTACTGGGGAGACAGAGTGTGCGCACGCACACACCACACACAAAGCCTGCTCATCCCATAACCCAGCTCTGATATAAATCCAGCATGTTTATTGCCGTGGTCGGCAGGAGAAAATGAGATTGGACGCTCTACCCTCCTCCTCATTCTCTCCTCTTCTCCCCTCTGCTGACTGGCTGACTGGGTCATTTTTAAATGCCTTGTAAATTTGTCAGCCATATTAAGTGCCCATTAAAGGGCACCAAGCTGGAGGAGGAAGCAGGAAAGAGAAGCTCATATGGCAGTCCCTGACTGGCATTGCTCCCACATCCATCTAGCTTAATGGTGCCCGCCCACTGTGGCACTGGGGAGTCATAGCAGTGATGTATTGTGGCACGGATGGACACAAGCTGGAGGAGGCAGATTAGCTACTGTAGGCCAGAATGTTTTGAGGTAACCTGGCTTGGACTGGCAGGATTCATAATGCCCTGGCATGATGATCTGTGGCCCTCTATCAGTAGGTTTACTGGATTATCAGTAGAGTATGAGGGTCAGTTTTAGTTGGAACTAACAGCTGGAAAAGTCTAATTGTTGGTCATTCTAAGACAGAAAAACTTTACTGTGCTATTGAAGGACAAAGATCAAAGTTCTTTGTCAGGCCAGCATGTCCAGTAGTGGACATTTGTCATATCACACTTATATTTAGAATTAAAACATACGACTTTGTATAACAAACTGCTTGTTGTCATTCAGTAAAATACAAGATGACCATGTTTATGTCAGCAGTACTCTTCTTCAAATTCGTGGTAATTAACAAAAGAAGAAAGTGGTCTTAATTCAAGCAATTGCCATCATTGAGCTCTGCACCACATATTTAGTCAATACAAGGACAGTCAATAAATCTTTAACCTCGTCTAAAAACAAAGTAGCCAGAGTCCATTTTCTGATGGACACGACAGAAAGCCACTCTGCTCAATCGATGAGAAAGCCTGAAATAACAACATGTGCATCGAAAGGATGCTGTGGAAAAAATCCCTATTGCCCTTTACTAAGTAAAGCTTCCCAATGTGCTGGTGTTGGTTGACGGTCTACCACAAAGAAGGAAGCACAACATAAACTTTACAATGTTGATGAACATGCATATATAACCCCACAGTGTTGTTTGTGCAGAACAAACCTCATTCAAATTAAACAATTTTTCTGTGTTCTAAGTGTAAAGTAAAGGTAACTGCAAGAGACAAGATGATCGATGATAATTCAAATGATCACTTGAATGAGTGAGATGGTTTCACATATCTGCTTTTGCAAATTTCTACAGTTCACCAGTCCTGTGTTTGTGTTCTAGTGAAAATCTGCTTTCACATCAATCAAATGTGCAATTGTGCATTTTGTGGCCAAAGTTAAACTGAGAGAAACTCTGACCCCAAACTCACTTTCTTCCACAACACGCGTCCAATCGTCTTCCAGCATTAACAGGAGCAGGAAGTGAATATGCCGCCAATTTCACAGTGAAAAAGAATGGAGAAATTAATTTTGTTAATTTTTGAATTTCATGTAACTTTACTTTCCCATACTACCAGGAGAATACAATCTCAAACATATCAGGAGAGCTGAAACTATTTATTGATTAAACAAATAATCGATCAACAAATTAATCAGCAACTATTTATATAATCGATTAATCATTTAAGTCATTTTCCCAAAAGAAAAGCCATATATTTATTGGTTGCAGATTCTCTATTGTGAGAATTTGCTGCTTTTCTTTGTCTTATGTGAAAGTAAACTGAATATCTTTCATCATCTAGAAATTTAGGAAATTGTGGCAGGTATTTTTCACAATTGTATACACTCAAAAATAATAACCTACAGAGTAATTGGTCATTTAAAAGATTTTTTGTTGCAACATTATGTGGCAGACAGGATCAGAGATTAATGGTAATTGTATACATTTCGAATAAGGCTGTGCTATACCTATACTGCAAAACATAAGAGCCTACTTCTAAAAATGGATGTGTTGTGCATGACTTGCACTATGTCATATGTTTATATACATATATATATGTACACCAAGTGTCTGAGTCTCTGTGCATTACTCAAGTCTCTCCTCTCACTCATACACTTTTATTATACAATCCTTCTCACTACTTTCAATATACACGCCTCCTCCTCGTCCACTCCTCCCTGCAGCTGCTTTAATGAAGTTGTATGAAGTGGCATTCTCCCTATGCTGAGACTGGATATGAAAGAGAGCCCTCAGAGCCATGGCAGCACAGGGCTCTCTCCCTCCCACTAATGAGCTGAGCTCTCAATGCGCCCACTAATTAGTTCATCTATAACTCTAAGCACTCAATTACTCTCCACCAGCACCACCACAGAGAGCCGAGCGAGGCGATAAGACTGACAAATGCCTATGTACGCACACTCACGCAAACACACAAAATGGCTTTGAGCTGTGAGGCCCAGGAGAAGTTTTTCTAAACTTCCCACGCTCAAACATGCTGTTCAGGCGAAACACATTGATCTTCAGTTTCACCCTTTTTCGCTGGTGTTTTTCCTCCGTCTCTCTCACTCTCCCACTCTCTGGCTTCCTAAATGCATGATTCATGGATCAACATAGATGTGCAGACCGACAGACGTCCACAAGCAAGCGCATGATTGTGTGCAAAAAGTGCAATATGAATGAAATACTGTCTTATGTTCTACTAAGAATTATCTCGCTCTTGCCTAATTAACAAAAATCTAAATATATTTCATTATAAACATGATAAAATGAAGCAAAAGAAATTAGGATTTAATTATTTTGTCAGCATTTACACTACTCAGACACATTCCATGTTCACCGTTTTCCTGGAGTGCACGTTTTCCATATTGTCTGCAAGCAGTGCAACATCTTGAGCAATTATAGACACATTGACAGCATCATTATTCACAGGGACACCTACATCACCAGACTTCAACAAACTCATCAACACCACCTGAGGATAAAGCGCCTCGTCTTTGCCCACAAGCCTGGCGTGGGCAATCTTTTTAGTCTTTTATATCTGACTCAAGGACTGTTGTGTATCAACTGAGCTCCACCTATTAAAGCTAAATTGATCATGTTTTAGCCAGTGTGTGTGTGTGTGTGTGTGTGTGTGTGTGTGTGTGTAGTCACCACATATCACTTGCTTATCAAGCTGTTATGGCTAATGTGGTATCAAATCATTGCCTGCTTAGTGCTTACACAGCAGCTTGAGAAACATTAGAATTCATCTGGATTCATGCATCTCGCCACATGATAGATACACCTCCAATATTCACTCCTCTTTCAGCAATAACAGCTAGTTGCTAATCTGCAACAAAACAAACGGTAATGAAAACAGCTGAGACTCAACCATACAACAAATGTGCAGACCAAAAAATATGAGTTGCCACATAAATGTCTGAGGCTCTTGTCCTGTAACCTAGCTTTTTGAAAGAATGACCAAACATTAACCACAGGATGGTGCACTGTTGCTAACGTCAGTTTGTAGGCTTTGAAAGCTAATAAGCTGCAGCACATTAAACACCATGTACCACTGAAAGTCACTCCTGTATGGTTAGATGCTCGTGTGGCTCTGATTCAATATCACCAGCCACACGCTGTCTGCCCATGACATGTAGGCTACAGCACAAGCTTGTTCAATTTGTCTCTCGTTCCCTACGGTGTAACACGACACTTGGGCAACCTGGCAGTCAGAGACGAAAAGGAGCTGTTTTGATATTTCCCCAAAGATAGTTTTCTTTATATATATATATAAAAAACTAACAAACAATTTAAAAAGCACATTGACATCATTTTTGACAACAAAAAGGGATGACTAAATTTGATTTTAGTTAGAATTGGTTTTAATGTGCATTTTTCTTGTCTTAATACAGAACAAGAAAATATTCTGTGTTTCAAGGCTTCAAATCAAAAAAGAGAGATATGTCTGTACAGAGTCACTGAGGACAAACACCTTTTCATTCAAACTTACATTAACATTTCAAACAAGCAAGAGGTACATTGAACAGTTGAGCTTTGTGCACATATTTGAACATGCATATTTATTCTGAACTTTAGCCGATATGATTTTTATTTTATTTATTCTATAAACAGGTTGAAGAAGTTTCCCTAGAGCCCACCATGACTTGTTAAGAATTATGGCTATTATCAGTTGCAACACTTTGAGCATGAAGAATATCATCATGATTTGTTTAGTTACAATTTTGCTTTGATCAAACAGTTAACAAAACAAGTCAAACAAGCGACCCCTTCAGCCTTCTAAGAAAAAGGGGGCAAATTTAACAAATTATTGTCTCACCCCCTTATGATGTTTAACCTAGTCAATAGGCGTTTTTGGACCAAACTGTTCTGGGGACTCCCTGAGAGAAAATGCCCACTGGGGACCTCCCCCAAGAACTACATACCTTTAAGGGCTTATTTTCAGTTTGCATTCACAGTGCCTATAGAACGCTGAAGTGATGTAAGCCAGTCTGGTATAGCCATGTCACACACAAGATTTTTATATTTCACTTTGACAAGTCAAAATTGCCTTGTGTTTCCCCCGTCTCATATTGTTGCTATTTAGCGGATTTCGGGAGCAGGAACACACCCCCATTACGTCATCCACGTCACTACGCCATTTCCGCATAAATACCCTACGTAATCATCCCTCGTCCTCTCTCGAC
>JAVQJL010075578.1:0-19524 GCA_036024295.1 Nannoperca obscura | reverse complement strand
GATTTTAATTACACCCCTCTGCAGTGGTGGTTCTTCTAATCCCTTTTGGTTTTTACCCCATTTTTACCCCCCCCTCCCCCCCCCCCCCCCCCCCCCCGACAGCAGGCTCACGATCAAGGCTGCCAATCTGCAAATATCTCCCAAGGGCAGCTGTGACACATTTACATGGTTCGTCTCATCTTTTTCATTCGGGCAGGACGATTTGAGCGACTTTCTTCTGGCATTAAGAAGGTTATGGCTCCCAGATCTGTCCTGCTAAAGTACAACGTTATCAGACGGAGGGAAATGAGAACAAGCTGCAACCACCTTGCTCGAGAAGCACTCGCCCAGACGTGAACAAAGGAGGATAAGAACTTGGGATCAATGGTGTGCTAAACGGAGCTTAAGGCTTATCGTTTTCAAAAATTGCCAAGCTTTTTTTTTTTAAGTAAATTGATTTTGACACAGTTGTTCCAGAGTTTATTATCCTGCCACCAGAACAGACAGGCACAGTTGTATTCAGATTTTTATGTTAATCTTTGAATGATTTATTCTTTTAAATGACACCCTGGCCAGGTCACAAACACTTACTGTCTCCATTTCACTTCCTTTCATTTTCTTGTTAGTGTTGTTTGAATGAACCGTCACTATTACAACACGTCGTCCGGGTGTTTCTCTGACACGCGAAGCAGCCGTTTACACCCGCTCTCAAGCTGCTGACAATAAAATGAAACGTTTTGATGTGACGTCGACAAAACGGAGTGCAGCTAAATGACAAAGTGATGAATTTGTCATGCCTGATGGAGCCTTTAACTGCTGTGGAGGGAAACCCCGTGGGTGTAATGTACAGCATCTGTCTCTCAGTCGCCCATCAATCAGTGAGAATCATGATGCGGCCGTTGTTTGTTACTGACAGCTCGCAGCGTCAATCATTGTTCAGATCCTTCAGAAGAGGCAGAGAAACACTTTGGCTAAAAATAAGCTGAATTAAAGCAGCGAGCGGGAAGAAAGAGACGTCATTCTCCTTGTTTGTCACCAGCGGATGAGTAGATTCCACTACAGCTGGCACAATGACTCAGGAGTCATTAGAGGTACATGTACACACACACACACACACACACACACACACTGATGGATGGCATCAAGCAGGGCCACGGTGGTCATCGCGGCGCCAAGTGACCACATGAACAGTAAGTCTGGTTCGTATGGCGCCAAACGTCCAGCCGGGCTCTTATTCATGTCATCACAGACGCTGAGCAGGAGCCTCCGGCGCAGGGGAGGTGATAATGAGGAGGAGGAGGAGCAGGAGGAGAAAGGAAAATATCTTTTCTAAATGTTAAAGATGTGAGGAAGGCAACATGATGACATGTCTTCATCATATCTCATATATGAAATTAGACAACGTAAATATACATTTATTCTCAAAACACTAGTGTGAAATTATTGATTATAACGTTATAATGTTTCCGTCTGACTTCTATGATGCATGTACATGTACTAGCATAACTAGCATAACTCGCATATCATTAGAAATCAACACTTCTTGCACTGGAATCATCATGTATGTTCCCAGTAGCGACGTGTCGATCATGAGCGTGTCGTTCATTTGTAGGAACGAGTCGTCTCACACAATAATTCATTCATTTTGGCCGCAACAATAACAATAACGCATGACGTTAGTTTTAATATTTCCTAATTAAATAATGTTTTATTGTTAAAGTTAGTCTAGACTGTGCATCATTATATACTGTTATTAATCAAACTGAACATAAGAGAAGATAAGATAAACCTTTATTAGTCCCTGAATGGGGAAATTGCCGGGCTACAGTAGCAAAGGTGCAAACAAGGGGGAATGGATATAAAATATAAAGAATATAGCATGCAAAAGAGCTTTTGAACAATACATATAAATATATATACAAAAACCAGTGAGTTTACATTATTATGGGTAGTGTTATTGCACAGTGATATTACCATGGTTTCAAATAATATTCCTTTAAATGTCGTGTTTGTCATCAAACCATAAAATCATTATATCATCAAAGCAAATTAATTCATAAAATAATAACTATTTAGCGGGCTTTTTTGGTTAAATATATACCATGAGCCTTTGCAGAAATTAATCAGGTCAACAGATTGCAATGTCAATCACACACAGCAGCTGAAACACAGATGGAGTTTTCCTAATTAAATGCCGTAATATTGTGGTTTAGTAAAACTGTCAGTTTCTTGTTTTGTGAATGCAGGAGACACGATCACCGGCCAGGAAGCCAGCCAGCTTTTATATAATATATCAAACCGTGTGTGTGTCCAGCAGTGAAAGGGAGTTCAAGATAAAAAAACATAATATCAGACTTCTGCTATCAAAACTTTGTCCCTACTGACCACACACAGACACAGCTTTTATCTCTAAACAGAGGGGAGTGAAGCGGGGGTGACTAAGCATTTTGGTGATTGATATTACACTGAATCAAAGGAACTGATAGCGTCACAGCACGGCAACAATCAGACAGAACAGCATCCAGAATGTGGCCTACAAATAAAACAAAAGGAGAGAAAGATCAAAGCGGAAGCAGAACAATGGAGACACACCTGCTCTGGATTGTATTTGGACAGGACGCCTTCACCATGAAACTCCTCCAGCACATCCTTCAGCTTCTTCGTGGAGTCTGAGGAGGAAAAACACAAAGACACACTTTGGTTCTCACATGTGCTGCGATGCATTTGCTGTTGATGCTCAGGACTCACAGCAGGAGGAGGCCCCATATCTAAAAAACTGAACAAACATGCTGCATCTCATTAACAAAATGTCCTGATAAACACTCATCAGCACCAGGAAGTGCTGCGTCAGTCGAGCCTGTGAGTCACCCTGTAAGTGAAAAGTAAAAAGGGGACGTGGTGTCTTTCTCACTTTTTCATGCTAATCTCATATGAATGAACACACACACACACGCATACGCCACAGAGCCGTGATGACCTCCTCCCACGATCATCTGTCAAACAATTACAGGGGACGAATACACACGTGCAAATTAAACCACACACACACACACACACACACACACACACACACACACACACACTCGCACAACAAGACCTGATTTCACCAATCATCTCGTAACCAACTGCAGACACCACTTTACTTCATCATGTTTAGTGCTCGGCAGCTCTGCAGGCTGTAAAGCTTTCCTATTTCCGTCCTGCATTATTTGTCCATAATGACAGAAGGAGACAAAGAGAGAGAGGGGCGAACGATCTCAGGTAAGATGAGAAACATCCGGTGTGTCTCCTCTGCTGCATTAGCTGCGTGCACAATGTGGTCAGAGCGTGACCTCAAGTCACCATCAAAAGCAATGATTCTTCAATGTTGTGCTGAAATCAATTAACTCAGAATCAGTGACAAACTCACCTTCTCAAAAGTGAGGATCTGCTGCTTTTCTATTTCATATCGTTGTAAACTGAATATTTATAAATGAAACGATCAAACCAGTTGAACCAAAAGTAATCTCCAGATTCTGCTTCTTCACAGAAAGCACAACAGCACATAACCAGGAACGTCTTCATTAAATCATCAGCCGGTTGTCGTTTCTTTGATCGATCATTTAATCTATAAAATGTCAGAAAATAGTGAAAAGCATCCATCAAATGTTCCCAGAGTCCATGGCGACGTCTTCATATTTACTGTTCTGCCTGACAAAAAGCAAATCCTGTTGTTGATCAATTGCTCTTGATCAGCCAATCAATTACTAAACACAACTCTTCAGCTCTTATTAAATCAATCTGCTGAATTTCTGTTAATTAATTCATTGTTTTGTCTATAAAAAAACTCTAATTTGTTTACCACTTTTATTATTATATAGCAGAAAGAAAACCATCATAACCTGACATTGGAGAAGCTGGAACTGATAAATGTTTGACTCAAATGGTTAATCAATTACCAAAATGGTTGCAACTAATCGTTTCAGTTCTATTTAATCATACAGCTTATTAATGAAGCCAGCCCTTTAGCTTGATAGTGTTACTCTGCCATCTGTGGAGGAAAACACGGCCCGTGTCCTTCAGGAGTCCTTGATTGATTGGCTGGTGATACACAAGCCTTCCTCGCTCTCTCCACTCCTCATCATCAGTAAAAATGAGACCTTCCCAGCCTGCAGGGGCCTCCCCCGGTGTGCACATTTGTCCTGTTTCGATTATAGTCGACCCAAAACCCTGCCAGACCACAGCAGCACGGGTTTAGCCTGTAGATTATGACTGTGTCCTCTCCTGTGCAGGGTCTCAGAGAGAGAAAGGAGGTGTAAGAGAGGGATCTCAGAAGCTACAGCAAAGATCCTCCACTGCAGAGAAACACTAAAACTTCCCTCAGCAAATCACTACACAGCTTCCAGACTAATATCACCACAGGATGAGGAGTGGAGTTTGTAAAGTGGGTATCTCGTATTATGTATCGTAATTATATCCTGTATGTCTGCCCCAAATTATAGAGGAGATTTATGCTTCATCAGGAGGGATTCAAGGATGAAGACCAACTGTTTGCTCTGGTTAACAGCCCCAGGTCTGTTTAAGAGCCGCTGACCTGAGCTTTTCCCTGAGAGCTGCTGTCCCATGCAGCGGATGAGACCATCGAGATCGGGGCTAAGGCAGCGCCATGCAGTGTAAATATTGGATTTTTGGTTTGTGCCTCAGGGAAACATTTTATAATTTTGGGGACATCTTTCAGATCATAAAAACACACGGTTATGCAACCCCACTGCAGGTTGACAGGTAAAAGATGGTTTCTGTGATTTCAGGTGGTTCTTATCAGGCTGATGTTTGTTCAAGTGTTTGTCTTTCTGATCAATTTGTTTTCAGATGCTATAAAAATGGGATGTCACGTCATGGTTGACAGCTGTTAGTGTGCTGTGATTGGTTCAGGCGGCTGTAAAGGCGGGAACTCGATCCTTGGGCTCCCGTATCCGGGGTATTTTGGCTTAATTTGTTCCAGTGGGAGGAAGTGGAGACCCGTAGTCCATCTTAATATACATACTGTGGTGTAAGTAGACAAAGACAAGCTTAACCATTTTGGTAACCACTAACTGATATTGGTTATAACGACCAATCAGTCAGTGAATCTGACATAACTACCTGTGTTGTTTTACTGTAAACAGGTCTCTAAAACAGTGATTTATGCACGAGGAAGTGATTCCTCAACAGAAGAGCTTGCGTGAGAGAGTAATGCTCTATTCATCATCCACAATGACGGACACAATTCTCCAGCAACCACAGGACAGGCGCTCTTTTGACTAACAAATGTTGTTGCTAGCGAGGGACGAGCAACCACATTATTAACCACGAGAATAATGTGACACCATCGCCATCATCCCGGCACAAAGTCCTTTTCATTACAGAATCAGTTTCAGCTTTATTAGTCACACGGAGGTTAACACAGGGTCAACAAGCAATGAAGGGAACTGGACGGCTCAGCAGTAAGAGCACAAGTTGCAAAAACATAAAATATAATAAAGAAATAGATCAACTATAATAAAGTGCAACACTATAGGAATATAACATAGAAATATTAGTTAAGGTAGAGTCCCAGGGTTGGACAAATGTCACTAATCAGTATAATGACTGTAAATAATTTCCTTTCATTCAAATCAGCACTTTAAAGTGTTTGTCTTGGACAAACTGGAACATGCTAATTATCATATGAGTAACAGAGAAAATTGGAAAAACTAACCAGTAAAAGAAAAAAATATAAAATGATTTGTTGATTTGACTTAGAGGTACATTTTGAACAATGCATTTAAATTGAATGAATATACTATTTATTTATGCATTGCTTATGTTTTGCATGTATCTTATTATTGGGACTGCATAATGTATTGATGCAGTCTTTTGCATTTGATTTGCTTGAAGCTATAGCCTGAACACCACATTATTTGCATCAGCTGGACACACACACATACTGCAAACGCATGCAAACACACAGATGCACACTGAAACTCGTCATCCACACATTAAATAACAAAAAGAAAAGTGGAAACCCCACATCCACACACATGCTTTTGTACTCACACTCGCTGTATTGTTGCAGCTGGGAAAACTCCCCCGGGCTCAGACACACCCAGCTCCCGTCTCCCATACTGCCGGAAGCCAGGGGCGGGGCACTGTGTCTGGGAGTGTGTCGGTCCACGAGTGCCGCTCGGGGGATTGATGGTTATCCTTGGGTCGAGTTGTGTAATAAGACTGAGGCGAAGAGGTTTTGGGATGTCATCTCTGCCTCTGTGCAACTAGCACCTTGCGAGCACACGGGAGGTGGGAAGTTGAAGATGATAAAGTGTGTGTTGCTTTTTTAACGTACTGAGTGTTGCTGAGATGCTCCAGATATTGAATTTGTCACTTTCAATGTCAAGAAAAATAAGATTTTACTCTGCAAGTAGATATGGGAGCTGTTAAATGTGTTGCAGCTCCCAGCGCGCCCCGTGGCAGGGAGGGTAATGGAGAGCGAGGTGTGTATGGCGACTGTCTGCCACAGTAACTAGCTACTCCTCATGACTCGGAGATGGCACAATGTTACTCAGCAGGTCTGCAACAAGAAACACTCTTCTCTGACCTGTAGAGAAAGAGAGAGGGAGACCAGCAGAGGGGAGAGAAAACAGATAAACATAAATGAAGGTGATTCTCCGCTTTGTATATGAAATATAAAAAAGCTACAGAAAAATCTGCAACATCTCAAAGTGATTTTTTAAGATAGAGAAGGAGGCAGGAGAGGGTGGTAGAGGAAGAGAGGCAGCAAGGATGAAATATGAACAATTTAAAACAGAAAGGGAGGCGAAGAGTGATGTCTGAACACTGAGGAGAAGATAAGAAGGAAAGGCTGCTTGTACTGTCATGCAGGAGATCGGCAAAGTTTAGTCACTGGATTGAATTTATGGTTTTTAATCTAGTGCACTACATTGTTAGTGTAAATCTTTTTTTATGTCAAAATGCATCTGCTAAGAGACTTGAAAACTGGAGCAATAGATCAAAGTTAGTGGAAAAGAGGGGCACCCTCCCTAAAACAGCACTTTAATTAAAAAACATACCCTCTAACCTGATAGCTGTATCAGAATCACATCAGCAATTTTGTGGTTGAAGTTGATGCGATTTCGTACGATGCTAACAAGTGTGCCGTTAGCATGGTGACATTTTTACACTCACCATAAAGTTCAGCATTTAACCTTAATGTAGCATTGGTTACAAGATGCTAACATCCTGTATAAGTGTACTGTTAGCATGATGACATTCTAACATGCAGCATTCACTTTTAAAAACAATTATAGTATGTTTTTTGTATAACTTATTATTTAAAATGTTAGCTTTCTATATAAGTTCATAGATAGCATGGTTACATTCTAACATTTAGCATTACCTTTTAACTAGCATAGGTTGGTAACAGGCTAACATTTACTTTAATATAACATGTTAGTATTTAAGATGTTAGCATGCTATATAAGTGTACAGTTAGCATGGTGTCATTCTAATATTCAGTATTTAACTTTAATGTAGCATTGGTTGATAACAGGCTAACAATAACCTTAGAATAACATGTTCGTATTTAGGATGTTAGCATATACAGCATGCTACAGTTAGCATGGTGCAAGAGTGCAGGCAAACATGAGCAGACAGGAGGTATGGCAAATTCATAAAACTGAGTCAGAGCAATTATTATTGTGCCCTTAAGTGGATAATAGCAAACAGTTGGGTGTATTTTAATTAAATTATTCTTTGCATAATAATAATTCCCTACAAAATAATTTTAAAAAGATATAATGCCATAGTTTTATTTCCTGACATTCATAAGTAGCACAGGAGTATCTCATTATTATCATTATTAATTCTCTCCAGTTTGCTGTGTCACTTCCTGGACCTTGGCTGTCTTCAGCACCAGAAATCACCAAGGCCACAGTCTCCATTGTGAAGGTGTATTAATATGATATGATCCAGTAAGGATCCTTGTGTAAATTAGATATAAGAGGACTTTTGACTAATGCCAGAGTACACATAGTTCTGAGAGAGAAAAGATAAAAGCATGGGTGACTAACTCAAACTCGCCAAGGTAATAACAAAGCTTATTTTTAGAAATGGTTCTCCGCTGAAAGAAAGAACTGTTTTATTTCACTCCTCAAAGTTCAGATTAGCATAAAAACATTGCACTTGCGTTTCCAGCCGCTGCTTTACATATGAGTCAGTTGGAGTCATCACAAACTATTTATATGCATATTTAATGCACTTATGGTACTGATAGTACTGGTAGTACTGATAATGTTTGGGTCTGTGGATTTCCTTTTCCGATGATAAAGATCGTTATCCAATATTAAAATGTATTGCATGTATACATGTATTGGCAGGAACAGCCAACACATTAAGCTGCATTGTTTATACCCCTCACCTAACCATGAATTTGTACTGACAAGACGTGAATCCTTTTGACAGCAGTCAGTCTATTTTTAAATACTGCCCACCACTCCCTCAGTAGTTTGTCATGTGAGAACAGATCAGCAGGATTTGACTGCGGTCAGATTCTGTGAAAACAGTTTGCATAGAAGATGCTTAGAGAACAGTAAACGCACACCAGACTGGGATGAACTGAAACAAACCTACACAACAGAGTCTCTACTACATTTGCCTTTTAAAAGAATAAGGCTGCTATTATTCTAAATCTTTTCTTATCGTTAAAGATCCCATTAAAAGATCAAAACTAGCAATAAGTTTTAAGCTGTCTCTCAATATTTTCTGACCTCCCTATCATGTCTCCGGCAAACACTGTCACACCCACCCATTGCTATTGACCTTGTGTGTATCAGCAACAAGGAAGTGGTCCAACTGTGTTTTTATGTCTTTTAACTTCCTGGTGATGAACAGCCGGTCATCTTACTGTTAAAATACTCACATGGTATTTGTGCAACAACACGATTTCATAACAGAAGTTGTTGGAACGGCCGTTCAAAATGAATTTAATCATCCGAAGCACAGTGGATGTTTTTTACACTGTTGTTTTTTACTATAAACCTGCATCATTGTACTGATAAGTTAGCATGAGTGATCTTTAATCTATTTTTCACCATAGAAACATCAAGCTAATGTGCTGCTGCACACACACAGTAAGCTAGTTCAAATGTACATAACACCTTTTAAACAACTTAAATCCAATTCAAAGTGATTGACAAAGCGTCGGGTGGATTTGGAGACTAATGCACACCAAAACAAATCTAAAAATTTAAATGTTAACAAAATAAAATAGAATAAAAGGAAAAAAATGACGATAAATAACAGAAGCATTGGTAATAAAACCGTAAAATTATATAGAATATTTTCAGCTCCTATCAGATCCTCTTGAAGGATGTTCTAGCGACTCGAAGGGAAGCGGCTAAAAGCAGCGTCACCAAATGTTTTTGTTCTGCTTTGTGGTAAAGCTACAAGAGAAGAAGCGGTGGACCTGAGGGGCCTTCTAGGCTCATAAACCACATGCATTTCTGAGAGGAAGATGAGCTAGTTAACACCCTAGGTAACTTTATTTGAGTTTAGTTCCAAACATCCTAGAAGTGTTACCTTTTAGTTGCACAGTAGATGCAGAGGTGTCTGTGTGGGAGTGTTTAGAACTTTTATAACCATGTAAGTCTATGGCTCAGAGGCATTAGCTGAATCTGGCTGTGTCTGCAGAGGCAACACTTGTTAGTCCAATAAGATCAATTCGTTGTTGGTTTTGGTCTTTTCAGTGGATTTTAACCCATTTAACTCATTGTTCTCCTTTTTACACTACCAACAAGGCTTTAAAAGCGAGGCAGTGTTGCTACTTTCCCCCTCTCCTCGTCGGACCACACGGCAGACGAATGCTAGTGTTTAGTGATGCTAGCCTGCTAACTCAAAGGGAACAACATGCGGTCCATATGTATAACAGTGTGAGTGCCTGACAGAGAGACAATGAGAGGAGCACGTCTCAATCAAGCGGTCGGGGGCCTCCCCTCTGTGCGCGAGGGACTCTGTTTTGCTCACGAGGTTGCCCGGCAACTATCACGTCACGTCACCAGAGCGCACGACAAAGAGGAGCACCATGACAGAGACAAACAGAGGGAGAGAGAGATCGCTACGAAACACTATGACCGTGCATCAGGTCTGTGCATGTGTCCTCAGCATGTGCTCCTCTGCTTTTACCACGAAACATGTTCGGTTTCTTTTATTTAACCACAGGATGACGGCTCCGTTTCTTGCAGCAATAGTTTCAGACAGTTTGGGAAATGTGCTTATTAGCTTTCTGGCCACTCTCATATCTGTATGTTAAATGTAAGGCTAAAGCTAGAAGCCGGTTAGCTTAGCTTAGAGCAAAGACAGCTATTCAGCGTCGCTAAACGGTGTAAAAACAACTATTTGCTTTATACATGGGGTTATGTGTCGCAAGGCTTACTGCCCAACTCACCACAACCCCTCCATAAAACGGCAAATGTACCTTTTTACACTTTGGCTTTCATACAGATTAAACAAACGAGGTTTGAACGTGTTAATCAGTGAGCTTTAGAGAATAGTCAGACTGGTTGTTGCCTCCTAAGCTAAGCTAACCGGCTGCTGACTGTAGTTTCATATATTAAAGAACTCTAGTCAGTTAATTTCCCATCGTAATGTAGCACAGTTTTTATCCAAATTACCAGAAAATCGCCAAAAGAAAATAAGAATTCATGTGTTTCCATCCACTTTAATTATGAGTATGGAAGGTTTTTCATGCTTCATCTACGTCATGATACACTTAGTTCATTCACATTTTTGTTAAAATGTCCATCCACAGTGGAAACGCACTTAGAAAGTGAGAGTGGTGTCGACCACTGCATCAAAAACAACGTTTTTCTCCAAAATACGACAGCGTGCCTTTAAGGTGTCACTCACTCTTAATGGTAAGCGAGTGAAGATAGACCTGACCGACGGGACACCCGGGTGTATGGACGCCCTTCCACTCGGCTGCTTGAGTGCTGCGTCGGTGACTCACACGAGAACAAGAGTTATTTACACCTCCACAGCACATCAGGTTCATTAAAGCACTCCGTCTGTTCCATTAAAGAGAGCAGTCAATTAACAAAACACTAAAATAGAGAAAAATGGCTAAAAAGTATTGGATTTATTTTTGGACTATGCTTTTACTGTAGAAAAATAAATAATGTCACTGCCTTCCAAAACAACCTTTATTAGTGCTTTCTAATCCGGTGCACCTTATTGGCCGGACAACGTAATTGGTCAATGGTTTAAAAAGATTAATAATAGTACCATCTCTGACCAGCCAGTGATTTAATTAGGGATGTGGTTTAGGCACAAGTTAAACTAAGAAACTTGTTAGCAAAGAGTTGCTTATTTACACATCCAGCAGTTAGGAAGCATTTTCATTCATTTGAAGTGGTGGTTCTGTCTGCTTGAGGAAAAATGTCCAATATTCACTCTCTTTAGTTTTGTCTCCAGCAGCTCCCGGGTTAAACATCTGTCTCTTTAGCAGCTCAGTGCTCCACTGTGTCCACCAGCTCGTCTCTAACTGTGTCTGTCTGCTGTTCGCTGCGGAGCAGGTAGTGCACAGAGGGTTTTACAGCTTTTCTCTAAAAACAGTTGCAGTTAAACACGACACCATGAGTGCACTGAGAGTGAACCGAGAGGAGATGGTGATTATTCTCTGGAGGTTCATCACTACGAGCGACCCCTTTCACATTGTTGTCACAGTGTCAGTAGATTTATTGTTATGGTAAAAGTATTAATTATAGCCGCTTTAAAGTCCCTCACTTTGATTATCCGACCACCTACATGCTGACCTTCTCATTAACAGACAACATGTGGTCACTCGAGCCACATGAAGACGTCCTGGTCACGGCAGACTCTGCTAAACACAAATTAAAGCTAAGAAATATGTAATAAGTCCTCACCCAGATCTCTTTGACTAAACCTGAAGATGGCAGGAAGCTGAATGTGGACCATTTAATAACCATTCAGTCTCGTCCAACACGCTGCTCCAGTCTGCACATTCACCACCGCGAGGTGTTCCCCGACAGAAACCATGTGGAGAGAGCCGCACTGCCAAATTAGGATACTGATGATGATTACAGTGATAACACTGAAGAGGAGGGAAGGTAAACAGAAACCGGAGCTCTGACATAATTATGTTCACAGAGGGAAACAAGGAGAGCGGAGGGATCGGAGGATCCAGAGTCAGTGCAGCCGCCAGAATCAGAAGCTCAAAGGTCACTTTAATATAAACCTGGAAGCAAAATGCCTTACAGGATGCTTCTAACTGACATTCCCCTGCAGAGTGCTGAGCAGGATGCTGCGGGCTAAGCAGGCCCTCGCCACAGGAAGAGAGTGCCGAAGTCCTGATAGCAGCCGCGACGTTTTCCCCTCAGCGTGGGCATGTCAGCTGCAGGAAGCCATAGGCCTGTGTGACCATATGATTACATGAATGCCCACAGCAGCTTCTCTGTGCCAAACATCAGTTATTTACAGCACTGAGATAATCTTCATGATCCAAGCACTTGCTAAATATAGACCTCCCGCTATAACTGGGTCGGTAGCTTACTGAAAAACTCCACATACCAAAAACTCAAGCCCCCAATTCACACCTGCTGGTGGCTCCTGCAGAAACACTGCATTGGTCGGTTTTGTTAGCTCAAATTGATTGGCAGTGCTTTTGGTGCAAGTTCTACAGTTGTTTCTTTTCTTCACAAGAGTAAAACTGTCGAATTATATCAAATCTGCAGTGACACGCAGGCTCAGCTGCGCGGTACACTTCAGAGCAGGCCGTTAGGCTTCAATCATGACTGTGAAACCAATCTTATATGGAAATGTTTATAATAGGAAGGCAGACTTAACCCAATTCACACCCATAACAGAAAGAGCGGCCATTTCACAGCCTTTCAATACCGACAGGGAGGTGAAAGGTTGAGTCATCTGAAATATAGTGAACTCTGAACATTTACCAGCAGTCTAACAAAGGACTCAAGCACGCTAATTGTGTCGTGGGAATAAACACGCCTGAGTGTTCATAACAACACACACACACAAACAAAGTGCACTCTCCAAGCACTCAACCGCTACAACTTCAACCCCCTGAGGAGTGTGTTTGTCAGCCAAACGTTTCCGTTAACGTGCACTGAAACCACACACTTCTGTACATGGTTCCTGACTTTAAACAGATTGCACACCTGCAGCAGCTCGTGTCTGCTTTGGGTTGGATTTGCGTTTTTCCTGTGTGGAGGTGTGTTCCTGTGTGTGCATGTAATCCACACCTTTGTCATCGTCATCATCATCATCATAATTGCTTTCTGCACATTCAGATCTTTCTATAGAATAAGGAAATCAAGCCGCTCAAGTGCGCGTGGGCCGAGGTTTCACCTTTCAGTGTTAGTCACCGGAGCCTATGGCGGGTTTCCTCTGCTTTGTTCTGGCCTATTAGTGCCTGTAATGGCTCGTTAGGCTCTTTGTAGCGGCCCGGGGTGCTTAAGAAAATGCTCACAGTCCTTGAACAATAAAGAAAGGCCATTAAGAAGAACAGACATGACATGAGGAAATGCCAGTGACATTAAACCACTGCCAAGTAAACGTGATTCAGCACCACGCACTGAACCCTCAACTCACCTCTCTCTGTTGGTGACAAGGTGTAGAAGAGTGTGACGACCGGAAATCATGTTACCTGGACGCAGGACAGTGGGTGGATAATATTGCACACTGTATGTATTTCAAAGACCTGGACTGGGTTGCACCAGCTATGTGCAAATTCATTTGTAGCCCAGTAACGTAATTTCTAACTTAGGTTACATTTGAAGGGTTGCACCAGCTGAACTTGAATCTTACACCTAGCTGAGTAAAGTCCTGATGAGGAGGATATTATATTACGCTGTGTTTCACCACTCAGTGTTACTGTTGTTATTTTTAAGTAGCTGTATATTAAGGTTGTATACTTACACCCAGTCCTAATGCTTTGTCCTAAGAATAGCTGGTGCTGCTGGAGTACAGTACTGTCGGACCACATCTTTATATTTGGACTACACAACATCATGTCATCATCGTTTTGGGGCTTCCGGTGTCATCAGTGGATCTCCGGATAACAGATAGTTTTCTCGTGCGTTAATAAAGATCTGAACTGAACCAGTGGAGCTTCCTGTTGACAAAGAAGCAACTGGTGAATTCAATCAGTGGTGCCACATGGCTGCATGCACCCTCCCCTGGGCCAACAGAGGGAATTAGCAGTGACAATGACCACCGTAGTCGAGCTGGCCTTTCCAAATCCCAGGGCATTTGCTCAGAGACAATCATTTAGTCCCAGAACTAAAACGCTCCTCGGACAGTAGAAAACATCTCTGATGAAATGGCTTTGTGATGTTTTGCTGAGGATAGAGTCTCCTCATGTATGAGGTTTTTAGTTGGGGGTGCATCAAAGGTCAGGGGGGAGGTGCAACACAGCTCAAGGACACATTTTGTGGCTAACGTTGGTTTACAGCAGGAACTGAACCGGGGGCATGGTTAACCTTAGGGGCTGTAGACCGAGCTTCATCTTTACCCATAAAAGGAGCTGCTGATCATGTGTCAAGACCCACAAACTGTACACAAGATCTCACACACACACACACACACGCTGCTGCTGACTCTTGTCCCAGACCCAGACAGTTATCAGAACTCACTGTTTCCACTCAGCCCCTTTAGTTTGTATAAAAACTGAATCTTCTCTGCGATTGTTCTTTTCATCTCAAGAGAATGAATCATGTCTGTGAACGTCAGATGTTCCTACTGAAGTTCTACCGGGCGAGTCATTTGCCTGCAGCAGGTGTACATCGCCAGGGTTAGAAAGAACTGTGTGATGATCCACTGGAGCCGGCACGTACAGCACGCCGAGCCGAGCCGACCCGACCCCGGGCTTGGAAATGGTGTTGTAGCTGACACTCGCAACTATCTGAGGACGCCGTGGATTGATGTGTGATTAGCTCTGCTGCGGGCTAGGCTCACATAGGGCCTTTCTGTTCTCTAACCTACTGGGGATGGAGCCTCACAAATACCAGCAGTATTTATGGAAGGCCTGGGAGTCATGGCAACTGGGGGATTGTGTGTAAAACACAGAGGGGAGTGGAAAAGGCCAAGCTGTACACAACAAGTGATCGCACTGTATTTAAAGGGGAGGTGCCGACCAATTTGAAAAAAAAAACAGATTCACATGCTCTTGTTTTCGGCTTGTGACGGTTCAGTGAATGTGAAAATGAAACGTGAATGAGTGAAATCTAAACAACTCTTTTCCACAGCCCGAACACACCAAACTTTCCTCTGCCAGAAGAACATGCAGCAGAACACTGTGATACTTTAAACCTCTGGACACGTTTCAAGACAAATCAAAACACTTTAATCTGATCCACCTCTTCTCCCTCAATGGCAAATACCACAATTTAAGATTATACAAATATATGTAGTTACAAAGGTTTTACTGCAGGACCACCCTCGGTGTTTGTGGAACCACACCACTTATACTGGACCATGATCATCTTCCACAGTGTGTCAATCTCTGCAGGTCACTCTGCACAGTGAAGGTCAAACACCCGAGTGAAGTAACTGTAGGAACAGCGTATGTTATATGCCGTCGACCTGCCGGGGACTGCAGACCAAAAATGAGCTGTGTGGCTAAATCAGTTCATTTTCCCTTAAAAAATAAACATATTAAAATTTAGACCTTAAGGATCTTTAACAACAGTACATGTACAGTATGTTCTGTATCTGTAGGTGTGGGTATCATTTAGATTTTAATAAATGTCTGCTTCAGCTCTTGTCGACTCTATCTGGTCGTTTTATATATTTGAGAAACTATATCTTGAAGTCTCCTACTGTATCTACTGTCATCTCCCACCAATCAGGCAACAGGCAGCAAACTCACACGTGATGCAAAACACAAACACTTCAGGATGCTTTAAATAAAGCAACTGTCGAACAACATGTGCAACCACGCATGTTTTCAGAGGTGTTAAAGTGAGGCAGGGTTCGAACTTCACACACAAACGTGTTGCTGGTTTTAACTGGGAAACCTCAGAGACGGCAAACTCTCCAGTGCATAAAACACCATCAGCACATCTACTGTAACGATCCCATGAATCTGGGACCTACATTTCCTTGGAAACTGTCAAATCAATCAAATATCAATCAAATTGAAAGGTCAAATCAATCCATATTTTATGGGGCCCTCTTGCTGCTCTAGTAATAAATCCGGCCAGTAAAGACAGATCATATAATGTGACTGCAGCTCTGTTGTCATGAGACAAACAGTAGCGCTGCAGCAGGTTTAGTGTGCACAATATATTCAATTAGGGAGGTTCGGCCCACTGAGTGCCCTTTATTCAGACACCATAGTGGCCCAAATTGAACCCATTACTTAAAAATAGTGTTTTATGTTTTCTTGGGGGGGACAGACCTACTAACATTTCTCTTAGTTTGCCAGAAAGCCAAATTTAACCGTCCTCCCAGAGCTTTCTGCTGGCACGTGTTAGCTTCTTGTTTTCTTGTTAGTGTCTCGTTGCTGCAGAAAAGGACGGGACAGAGTCACTTAGGAAAACTGCGTGTGGTCACCACATGTCACTAAATAAAAGTAATAAAACTAGAAGAAATGCTCACGGCCTTCTTCTTAACGTGGTCCTAAAACATCACACAGCAGTCGTTAATGATGCTGATTCTGTTTGTGCTGAAGGAGAATTAAAAAAGAAGACCAGCAGGAAATAAGATGTCAAATAAGTTCTTTTATTTATTTATTTACTTATTATTGGTTACTTAGTAGACGTGGAAATTACAAAACAGTGTTGATTTAAATCATTTTGCACCAGTGTCACTATGTTGTTATTCAATATACTTAAAGCGGCTTTAATCTGTATTTTATAATGACAATGTGAAAACAGTGTGACACTCTTAGTGATGAACCTGCAGAGAATTATCACCTGAATCTGCAGCTTTATGGAGCTTTACAGCCAGTTTCAGCTCGTTGTTTATCCATCCGGTAACAACTTTACTGTTCTGGTTCTCTCTCACATGCAGACGCAGTGTTGGTGAACATAGTTTAGCAGCTAAACAGTCAGATCTTTCCCTCAGGAGTGGGTGGAGACCAAAACCAGAGCTAAAAGAGCGGGAATAATGGTCAGAAACACGACTCCAAACGAAGGATCACGTTCTCTGTAACTGCTGAATGTGGAGAAAAGTAACAGGTCGACATATCAACTTAAAGGGGGATCAAATCTGTCCCTATCGCGTACTTCTGACTGTTCCGCTCAGTTCAGCACAAAACGTCTGCCTACATACTGTAAGTCCAAATGATTCTAAGGTTAATGGCTCAGCGAGCACCTGCCTGCAACAGTCACCTGTTCGAGGAGCTGTGAGGCCGAAAGCTCCTGATTCAGTGACAGTGATGACTCATGACACTCAGATCAGCTTCAGGACTTGGTGTCGAAGATCCAAAACACCTCTTTGATTTGATGTCTAGTGATTTACAGTGTTTTTATTTAAATGTTTCTTTTTCGTAAATGAGACGCAGCATTTCTAAGATGTTAAATACGTTTTAAAATGTGTTTCTTCTCTTAAAATAAACCCGGCGTTGGTGTCAGTACGTAAATGAAAAGAATCAGTTAGAGTGGGCCTGTGCATGCACTCGTCCTAATCACACAGATCCATGTTCAGACAGGCGATGGTTCACCTCTTAATCCATGTGATGAATTACTGTCTGATCACCATCAGGAGGCTTTTCACCACCATCCTGGTGAAGATGGTGCGGCCGCTCACACATACATGCAGTGTACACACAGGTGCTTATATTCTTTCTTTGATCCTCATCCTCATCCTCTTCCCTTCACCCTCTCTCTCTCTTCCTCCTCCTCCCTGTTCACTTGCTGCCTCTCTCGCTCTCTCTGTGCTCGCTCATGTGTTCTCACAGACGAGACTCGGGGCAGAGGATCCCTAATGTTTATCACCGACCGAGTGGATGCTGTCAAGGAATAAATAACCATTGCATTTGGAGATTGCTTGATGAGACGTAATTAGGCGTGCCGGCTGCAGATTAATCACGGGAAGTCTGCCGTCTCATGCTACAGCATCGCTCTCAGGGAGGCAGCCTGGGATTAGAAGGGAGTGACATTAAAATGTGCAACATATACTCAAAAACCAATACTGTTAAATTAGAGACTAAATATAAAGTGGTGGCCTTAGAATTATAGTTGACAACGAACATCACAGCCCATCAGTGTCTCACCTCCTTTCTCAGGAGTAAGGACAGCACAAGGTTAAAACAGTGACATGTACACACACGACTTCTGTTCATTGAATGCATCCTGGGTGAGATGTTGTGATGAACAGTACCTGAGTATTAGAGATGTTTTTGCAAAAAGAGTTATGCCCTTCGGCTCGCAACTCCCTAACAAAAGGTCACCCTTCTGGTGAAACATGTCGGGGAATATGTTCAGTTGAAACAATGACCTGAGCCTGAGAGGTGACGCGGGACTTACAGGCTGTACCAGACATTTTGTTTTATTTCTTTTAAATGCATCTTCACAAACACGAATCACACCCAGTGTTGTTCCAACCTTCTCAACTACAAGTCAACTTGTGATGCCGTTTATTGCAGATCACCTCATCAAAGCCTGATCGGCGTGCCAGCATCACATCCAGTAAACTAAAACTACAAATGTCAAAGTTGGGGAGTGAGAAAAGGTTAAGGATACACAACTGGGCAAGCACAGGAAGGGGAGTTCTGCAAGAAACAAGCAGCCAGATGTGTCAAAACAGAAATAATAAAGTGCTGAAGAACATAGAGACAAGGGCAGACACATCACACCACACTGATTTAAAAAGCAACCCTGCAAGATCATCGACGTGGAAGCAACAGAGCGAGACACAGTAAGTCTTCCTTACCTCTGGCCAACGCTGCTCCCACTGTACATCCCTGTTTGGTCGCTCAGCAGAGAGCCAGCTCGTCAGTCCGCGGGCTCCAGGATGTGGAGTTGTGGCCGGGGCTGGACGGTGTCTGGTTCCCAGCAGCAGCAGCAGCAGCAGCAGCCGATCGTCCGCTCTGCTCACACAAACACGCGGCTACATGCAGCACGACAGCAGCAACATCCCTCACATCCACCCTGAATTCATTAAGCCTTTTCTTTCTCCCTCTGCTGCCCTCCCTCTCCCTCTCTCTTCTTCCTCTCTCTGTCTCTCTGATTCTCATGTGCGCATGGTTAATGCTCCCTCTCTCTCTCTCTCTCTCTCTCTCTCTCTCTGTGTGTTTCTCCTTCCCCTTTGTTCAGCTTCCTCTCTCGCTCTCTTCCCTCTTTCTGTCTGATTGATCATCAGCTGTGAATGGGTCTTCTTTTCCTCCTCTCTCCTTCTGTAGGCTTAAATCTGTCTACATACTCTATATCTTTATATATTTTTACCTTTAAAGATTTGTGTATGTATGTATGTGTATGTATATGTATCTCACACACTATATCCAAATGTTAAAAGAATGCATCATCCATTATATATATATATATATATATATATATATATATATATATATATATA
>JAVQJL010075575.1:0-15050 GCA_036024295.1 Nannoperca obscura | reverse complement strand
TGTGTGTGTGGAAGTTGGTCTCGACCGGCTCCATGTGATTGAGTGCCCTGAGATAACTTTGTTATGATATGGCGCTATATAAATAAAATTGAATTGAATTGAATTGAATTGAATCTCTTTGGGCAGGTCGTTCCAAAGCCAAGGGGCCCTGATGGCAAAAGCACGGTCACCTTTGGATTTAAGTCTCGACTCGGGAATAGCCAGAAGGGCCCCACCCGAGAATCTAAGGCTGCAAACTGGCTCATATGGTGTCATTTCTGCTATGTAGCTTGGGGCCAGACCCAGACGTGCTTTAAAAGTGTTCAGTAAAATCTTAAAATCAAATTCTAAATCGAACACGGAACCAATGCAGAGAAGCCAGATTTGAGGTGATGTGATGTCATCTGTTAAATTCAGTAAGAAAGCTGCTGCTTTCTGAAATAGTTGGAGGTGAGACAGTGACTTTTGATTAATGCCTGAAAAGAGGGAGTTGCAGTTGTCGAGTCTAGAGAAGATGAGTGCATGAATTACTTTTTCCAGGTCAGAGTGTGAAAACATTGGTTTGATTCTGAAAATAGTTCCTATTTGATGGAAGACGGACTGGACAACTTTTTTGATCTGTGGAGCAAAGCTTAGATCTGTATCAAAATGTATCAAAATTCTGGCAGCGGGCTTCACATTAGATAATGGACCAAGGCCATTTTGAATGAGATTGATTTAGTTTGGGGGACTGAATACTATGATTTATGATTATGAGTTGCTGAGTTGAAGAACATTTTGTGCCATCCAACAGTTGACATAATTGAGACAGTCTAAAACAGCAGCTAGGATTGGAAGCATATAAATATAGAAACAAATATGCCCTAAAATGGAACCTTGTGGTACACCACAGGTAATATGAGTTGTGGAAGATGAGTAATTACCTATGGTGACCGAGTAGGTTCTTTGGAAAAGGTAAGAATGTAAAGCTCTAAATCTGAACTGGAAGATTAGTATGACACAAAAGTTGAAAAGTTGGGTAGAAACCACTTTTTCTAAAACCTTTGATACAAATGGAAGTGTAGAAATTGCCGTAAAATTATTAAAAACAGACGGATCAAGTTTAGGTTTGGACCACAATTTAAGAATTGATGGAAAGATGCCTTTTGCTAAGGAGCTATTGATAATCAATAAAATGCTGGGCCAAACTGTGTCAATCACTTCTTTAAGACATTTAGTTGGAATAATATCAAAGCTGTACATGATTTTCATGTGGGATATAATGTCAAATCAAAAGTGAAAATCAACAGTGATACAGGCCGACATAAAAAACACGGTCTGGGGGCTAATTTGTTGTCTTATCTCCTTGACTCTATTTATAAAAAATGTTCAAAACTTCTCACACAGCTCTTGTGAGGCACTGCTAAAATGACAGAGTCTATTACCTTGAGTAAAATTCTGGGGTTGGTAAAATTAGATTAGAGAAAAAGGATGCTCTCGCTTCTTTAACTGCCTTTTGATAATCCTTCATTGCGTCTTTCCAGATGTCATAACATACATGTAATCCTGTTTTTTCCCATTTTCGTTCCTTTCTCCTACATTCTCTTTAATTCCTGTGTGGACTCGTTTAGCCAGGGCTGCTGCATTCTATTTAATTGTTTGTCTTTATAGGGGGCAACAGAGTCCAGGACAGTCTGACAGGTGTGGTTAAAAAAGGGAGACTAGCTCCTCTGTGTTAACATGTGGATTTAAAGCAGATAAAGAAGCAGCAATAGAAAGCTCAGAAAACTTGCTAGCAGACATAAAGTTAGACCAGTCCGCTGCCGTGTTTTTATCGTGATTAAAGGGTAATTGGGATAATACCACAGTTAACAAGACCCCTGGCTTAATACACAAGTTTCACAAGCTTCACAGTAGCTCTGTGAGCAGAGACTTGGCTATTGGCTCATAAATCAAGAGTTGTAAATCGAGCTCACTATTGACTTTAGCTTTGCAACTTGTGACAAGACTTGCCAAAACCTTGAAGCTTAGACTTGTGGAAAAAAAATCTTTTTAACCCATTAGTAAATATTTGTAGCCCTGCGATCTGTCTCTACATTCAAACACATTTTCCACAGACCTGTAATCTAAATGGGTCCATACGCTTTTTTGTCAGGTTTGACAAGCAGAACATGGAAATCACATTAAACCCTGCATGCATCATCAGTGTGCATGGCAGGCTTTGTAGATAAGTATTAAACCCTCTAGGGCAGCAGTCTAGAAAACATACCTTTGATCAAGAAATGTCCAGGAACACAGTAAATCCATAAGCATGTGTATCTATTTCAGCCAAAAACCAAGAAGATTGAAGAAGCATGTTTGGACAGCCATGGACTCAGATATAATGCTTCCAGGGCCAGTGCACCTACTTTAGTGGCTCTTTCCATTTCATTCCTAAAGTAACAGCTTTTTGAGAGATTTTGAGAGTGACTTATTCATGAATTTTGAATCTAATATTTAGTCACAGGGTTGACATGTCTGTGCCAATGTTCTTTGTTGCTGTGGCTCACTGCAGCAGCGTAGTTTGCCTCAGTCCATTCACAGATGTATTTTGACATCAGTGGATGGTGGGAGAAGGCATATGGAGTGCGGCTGAGATAAGTTTCTTTACACCTGAGGACTTGAATCAGTACACCACAGTTTTAGTATGGCCTGTTAGATTGTGTTGGTTGCTAGCACCACTGAAGAATGAGACACTATGGTAAATGAAAATGTCTTTAAAGGCCCCGATTCCTCAAGGAACAAGTGTTTCTTTCAGCTAATAACTTGTTTCTTTATTATCATCAGTGTAATAAGATATCATTTGGTGTCATTATAATTGCTAAGCTGCTATGGCCTTTTAGCCAGTACAGAAGATGTTTTCCCTGTGCTTCCCAGCTGCTCAAAATGAATCCTTACCACATTATTGTCTATTGTGTTTGCAATTTTGTCAGCCAATAAGAAGTGCAGGCAAATGTGATAAGGAGCTTAATAACCAGGTAAACATGCTCATTGGCAAAGCATAATTGGACTGAGAGTTTGTACATAATTCACATTGGTATATTTCGACACTGCTGGACACACTCATCAGAGCGCCAAATTCTGACGATATGGAGGTGGACTATAATGACTACCAATACAGGCAGAGTGTCCACATATTAGCAAATAAAACGGCTAGGTTATCTATTTGTCCCTAAACAACATGCATCATGTTAACATTTAGCATACAGAATGTTGAACCAATGGACTACCTAATTGTATAGAAAGAAGTTGAAACTAGCTCCACCTCCACCAGCTATAACAGTAAAATGATCTTTACACATTGATGCCTCAATATTAATAATCTAACAATGTCAGGTATAATGATATATCAAAATGAGTACTTTTACTTTTGATACTTTATGCACCTTTATTTGATAATACTTATTAAAAATGCTGAACTTTGACTTGTAACTATTTTTACGCTGTGGTTTTGGTATTTTTACTTAAGCAAAGGATATGAATATTTCTCCCACTGATGGCCAGTATGCTTGCTGTATTGTCTAATATTGTCGAATCTGACAGAAAAATCATAGACAATCACCATCACTTTACATTGTGGTTGGGGGTTGGGGTGATTACGGTTTAACTAATTTTATTAATGGTTTGAGCTTTTTTATTCGTTAAACAACTACATTTTGTTTGTGTTAAACCAACAATGCTTTCAGAGTGAGATGAGAAAGTGTGTGTTGTTATCTCAATTTGTATAATTCATTGCATTTATTTTATAAAGACACAAATAACTTGAAAAGTTGAGGAGATCAGGGAGAAGTATAATGCAGCCAGAAGGTCGCTGCAATGGCAGACATTTTGCCCCACCTTCTAGTATGGCCATTCAAAGAGGCATTAACATTTTTGAATGACACGTTTTGCGTCCAGTAACAGCTTTATCTCAGAAGTGACTAAATGAGGCCTTGTAGTCTGTGACAACTACCTGCATTTACAATTTAAGTTTTGTTCTGAAGCAAAAGGGATCAATGAAATTGGATGTTTTCCGTCTAAAGTTTGCTGGTATCTCATAGGGTAGGGTCGAAAAAAATTATGGTATCACCTTAGAGAGTAACTAGTAAGAAGCAAGTTGCTGAGAGTTGGTGCAAACCTGCAGATTTCTCAGCCAACCTTTCTGCTAATAGAGTTGCAGAACTATCTCCTGCAAAGAGGAGAGAGAAACTCAAATGACGCAGTGGAATGACAGGCAATAGACTGGAAAATATGAGAAAGAGAGAGGGGGATGGACTGATGGCTGATGTGTTTATTTGCCTCTGCAGGCATAAATCATGGTGAATGTTTTTTAAGTCCCCAATGCATAAAAAAGTAGAATTGTCTCTTACGAAAAAAAATCTTGAGACATTGATCTTGCTCGGTATCAAAAGTTCATACAGGGCTTCCGAGGAAAGTTTGGAGTTGAAATCTTATTCGGTTACAATTCGTTTAACAAAAAACAAATTAAATTAATAATTTATTTTGTTTAACATTTGAGGCAATCGTGTACATTGATACATGCGATAGCCATCTCCAAAAACTGAATACTGGATCCATCACTTTGTTCTTTCACCTTTGGAACCAATGGAAGTGTTATTGTGAAGTACATGGACTGGGTTTGGTGAGATGATTGTGAAAGTGTTATCATGTGCAACTGACTGAGGTAATAACTAAAGGCAGGCAAAGAACATCATAAAAGGTCAATTTAACAGGTGTCAACACACAAACTTTGGACAGTCATTTTAATTTCTCAGGTACTTGTACCACAAACCAAATCACAGCCCACCTGGCTTTTTCACAGTCCACCAAAGCTGAAGTTTACCACAAAACTAACCACTATTGTCATTCATGACAGTTTGACGTCCTAGTCTTGTGTGAATCATACAACACAATCAAGTCTTTATTCAGCAGTGAGACAATCCCAGAAGGTCATCTCGTAGAAAAATGCAATGTTATTATCTTTTCGCTGCACTATTCAAAGAAAAATGGGTGCTTAATTATATTTTTGGGTGACAACACTCAAACTTTTATTCTGTTAGAGAAAAGACACAGTGTGCATCATAACTACCACTGAGGCAGCTGTATATAAAGCTACTAGACAGATCTATTGTACAGGATATTTAAAAATGATCCACTCTTGACGCTTGCCAAGATGATTCATTATGTTACAGATAATTTACATCTTAATCAATGATACACTGAAACATGTAACTTCCATAGTGTTCCAACAGACCAAGCTGTGGGTAGCTTAGAGGTGTAATCACATATACCATACAGAAGGATGTTTTTTTTATTATCATTGGCGAGATGGCGTTAAGCACAATAAGTTTGAAAGAGAGATATTGTATGTTGAAAATCTAAATTGATAATAAGTCTTAGGTTTAAAAAATCTATCTTATGTTAAGTTATAGGTTGAAATGTGAAGCTAATGGTCAGACCTTTTAGGCAAAAACAAATAAAGCTAATATAAAAGTTAAAAAGTTAAACTATGATTCAATGGCCTGTATGACTTAATGTTCTTAATGTTATAGTAATTTGTCACCATTGAATGATACTGTATTCATCAAATACATGTGGACTGTCTATACACTCTCACACTAAGACTAAGTCTAAAGCAGGGCAGCAGCTTATGTACTATTTCTACTGTAATTTTGAGGGATAAAGGGACTGACTTTCGATCCACACGCAAATATACACTGTAAAATATCTCAACACCAATACTAATTGTCTAAAGCAGTTATTTTCAACCAGAGCTTTTACAGTTTTTGAGAGACAGATAGCTGGTGTTGCTCCGGCTGACTGGATGCGTGTTCTGCTGGATGACGATGCACTATAGCGACTATAGAAGGGCACTTCAAAGAAGCAACTGAGATAACAGCTGCCCAATCAGATCTTGCTTTATCAGAATAATAGCATTCAGGTATCTGAGAGGCAGAAGCGAGGATGTGTCATAAATTATGAATTTCTATGAGAACAGATATGGATGGCGGTGTTATGCAATAATTGGCACAGCTTTGCTCCTTGTGCCGCTGGCTGGTGGCTGAGTGATGTACTCCACAGGCGCCTACCCCGAAAACACGTCGAAGTGATTTGCAAAGTCAGCGTGACACAAATAGGCGCCCCCAATTATCATGTTGACCCAAGGCTCTATGACGCCGTAACCTCATTCCATGACCTGCAGGGCAGCATGGTGGGAAGCAGCAGCGAGTTCAAGGTTAGAGGAGCCTTCTGTGATGATTGAAGGTGCACTTGAAAATATTCTAATGTAAGAATATACACCTGTTTTATTAAACTAACGTACAAACTGGTGATTCAATTTAATATGGGCTTTTTTCCTTTTTTTAAGATGTATTTGGGCATTTTGCCTTTCTGTTGTCACCATAAGGATTTGTTTACCCAAATACAAAATAATCTAACCATTGTTAAGGAACACTGTTTTTCCAGAAACAATGTCTGTTTTCCCAGTCATGATAGATCCAAAGAAAAACTATTAAGACTTCACAGACAAATTCTAGATACTGATTGGCTTATATTGTCACACCATGAGACAATTTCTAATTATTGCTGCACCAGTAACCCAATTCACAAGAGCTCTTCCGCATGGCATTATGGCTTTAGGGTTTTTCTTTTTCAGCAAATTCGGAAATTTGTAGCCACAATAATCACAAAAGAACGTGTAGAAAGTCGACTTTCTTTGTGATGCATCAAAACAATTCCTTCAAAATAATGCTATCCATGAAGTATGAATCTTTTTCCAGACCTCAGCCAGGATTTGGGCAGACTCAATGTTCTCTCTTCTCTAAAATCATTATCATTAGATGCCACACAAATGTTGAAAAAAGATCTGTGCCATTTCTCATCCTCTGCTGCTGTGTGGCTCTCCTCATTGTTTTCCTGCAGGTGAAAGAGTGAACAAGTGAGGTGGAGGACTTCTTCCTCAGCACACAGAGACAACACCTTGCAAAGTTCATCCGTGGGAGGAGGGGAAAGACTTGGGATTGTTTGTTTCCCGCGGGAGAGATTCAAGGTCGGTACGCTCACACACACACGCACGCATGCACACACAGACAGAGAGAGAGAGAGTCAGGTTTGAAAACAAATAAACAGATAATAGAGGGAGCATCTTTTCTATTGGCTGTGTTTGTATTAAGAGGAGTCAAGTGAGTTGATAAGATTTTATGCATGAGCTGCATCACCCTCTCCAAATAATTGGAGAAATGAAGAATCTGCTCACACAGATAAATAGATTTTTACACAATCAGGGTTCAGATGAAAGAAAAGAGTTAATTGACAATTCCCAAATGTCTCTGTCCTTGCTTCATTTCTTTTATCTTTCTTGTCTTCTGGTTTAATCCAGTCTTCCTTCCCTCATAGTTTGTTTCCTTCCCCATATTGCTCTCTTTCTCCTTCTGTTCTTTATCCCTTTTTTAAAATGTCACATATCTAAAGAATACAATCAACACTAATCAACGCTTCCAAACAAATATTAGGCTGTGCAAGGTTTTTTTCCCCTGTGATGTCCACACACTGTGAATAATTTTGATTTTAATTGCTTCTCCATAGATTGCTTGCCTTACTGAGAAACTGGGTTAATTGCATGATAATAGAGCCACTTGTGACCTTCATTTACTGCAGCATGCATACTGCAGTGTTGCATTTACAGGTTATTTAGCCATAGCTATGAAAAAAGAGTGTTAGCCTGGATGTCTGCCTGTTTTATATGAATGTTGACACCAGTATCAAAAAGCTTTTTTTAAAGTGTCAGTCCTGCAAAGCTTTCCTGACAGGATCATGTTTACTGTGTAATTTCTCAGCCAGCATGTGTCATCATCAGGGCATCTGGTGTATGAAGTTGTTCAGTGTTGTCATTTCACTACAAGTTGATTAGACTTGCTTTAAGGTGAAGAACGAATGGAAAATGTCCAAAAGTCCAGCATCATAAGTGCATAAGTGTGTCACATAATTGGCTCAGCAGTAAAGCGGGTCATCCATTAATCCCAGGGTTGGTTGGGTGAATAAAGCCAATCTATAAAGCACGTTGGTAACTGTTAAGGTTGAGAAAGCGCTGTATAAGTAAAGTCCATTTTACCATCAAAATGTTTTGCTTATTTCAGTTTTATTTCCAGTGATAGAAAGGAGGATGTAAGAGCCGCATTGTGAGAATATAAATTCATTTAAGTATCATGCAAAATTCATAATTTCTAGTCATTGTATGTAAGACAAAGGTAATGTTTAAAATGTACAAAAACAAATGCAGGTATTTTGACTGTTGGTTATTGATGCTCCCTTTAATATAGTCAGTGATGTCATGTGCACATTGTTTTTATACTGTGTGACACAATGTAATTTAAACTTTTTTCACGTTTTTAAACTGGATTACATCTGCCTTCATTTGTGTCACACAAAGTTACTGTGCGTGTTTGACATCCAGATGGAATGCCACTACAGAGGGATTCAGCACAGACAGCTCTGGCAGGAATCAATCAGACCTGCATGAAATGAGCCACTAACAGTGACACACTCTTTGTCTTTCCTCCTTCCTGGTTTGTGTTTCTTCCTTCCTTCCTTCCCTCCCCCTTCTTTTCCTTTCTTCCTTCCTTTCTTGTCTTTGGTTTCTTAAGTCATTCTCCCCATCCTTTGCTTCTTCCCTTCTTTTTTCCTTCCTCTTGGCCTTTGCTCCTTGCTTCTCCCTATCTTTTGTTTCTTCCCTCCTATCTGTTTCTCATTCTGTAATTTTTTACTTTTTTCTGCCTGTCTTCGGTTCCATTCTTCTTTCTCTTTGTTCTGTCTTTCCTTCTTCTCATCTGTTGTTTCTTCTTTGCTCCGTCCTGTCTTTAGACCCTTGTTTCCTTTCTTTCTTCCTCCTGTCTGTTGTACTTTCCTTTTTTCCTTCATCGTGTCTTTTTTCTCCTCTCCATCCTCTACCTTATTTCCTCATTCCTTTATGTATTCCTTCCTTATTTTATTCCTCCCTTCCTTCTGTCTTTTGCTCTGTCTTTCAGATTTCCCCATGATTTTCCTCATTTCTACTTTGCTTCCTGGTGAATGTGAACAGCTCACACGAAGCCAATGATGCTAGAGATGAGGTTAGAGCCGTGACATTCCCCTCAGGACCGCTGCCTGGCACAGAGTCCTTGTAGAATATTCCACCAATATTGCGTCACTAGCTGAGGATAATAATACCTGTTTTATAGGTTGAGAATCCCAGGGTACTGAAGGACAAGCAGGGTCAGCTGAAAACACAGACAGACTGTAAATTGTAGTTTAATGCCAGGGAGGATTGAGATTTACCTAAATAAATAAGAAATGCATTGTTATTGGTCTCAGGGGTTTTGATTTGGTGTTATGCTTACTGATCTCCTGTATAGTCCAAATCATTTGCAGATGTCTGTTTTTCATTCTCAGTGATCTTGACCAACAGAATGTAAGATTATCAGGATGGAAAACAGAAATAATAAACAAATGACATGAGGCATTTCAAGTATTTAGCCTTTTACCTGGCAAGAATTTAATATCTTTGGACTGCAGAGTGCTTTGGTTTTCGCTTCAGAAATTAATATTAAGTGGGGCCTCTAGTTTGAGAACAGTAGTGTTAAATGTTATAGGCAGCTCAGACAGTTGTTTTACACAATAAGGCAGGTCTAATTAAAAATAATGAGCTGTGTGGTGTGTAGCCATATAAACTTCTACTGTGAACCTTCAGAGGCAAACAAAGTTCCACATCAGTAATGTTGCCATTGAGATCCATCAGTCCCTACATTTAACAAATCACATTTGCTTAATCATACATCTCCTGGACAGTGCATGGGACATTTGAAAATGAGGAAAATTCTAATTTACAGTATTTCTTTTTCTTAAGCAGTTCATTTAACTAATTCCATTACATCCTGCTTTAGACATAATAATATGTGCGGAATTCACACTCACAATAGAAGCTATACATATGCTTAATAGCCTCCTGGATCAGTATGTGTATTAGAAGTATTATTCTAGTGGGAAACAATATATTAAAAAGTATTATAAAAAATACTTACTTTGTTGTTTATCCAACTTTCTTGGTTTTAAACCACATTAACTCTGTGGCTCTAGGGATGGCAATGTCGGTTTGTCAGTTGTTGAGATATTTCAGTCTGAACAAAAGTAGTGGACCGACCATTTGATGGATTGCCATGAAATGTTTTACATTTCTTGACAAACTTTAGTGCCACTTGCCAATGATAGCATGCTAAAAAAAATTGCATACTAACATGCTGAACTAAGTAACAACTTTACATTCTAAATCTCAGTATGTTATTGTGAGCATGTTAGCATGTATCATTTAGCTCAAAGCAGAGCCTCACACACATGAGTCTTACATACTATGTGTTGTAACCACTTAACAGAACATTTGATATTTCACCTATATGGTGTCAATATAACATTGCTGGGACTTTTTGGATTGTATAATAGAATAGCATATCTTCCTGGCTTTTATTGAGTTTGCGCAATCTGGAGAGCATGCACATACTGAGGTTGTCCAAATAAGAGGAGGGATTGGTTTGCCAGTTGGCTGTGTACTTGTAATGCACTAGTCAAAGTTGTGCACGTTTAGCTGAATATTCACTGCACACTTCTCAAAGCTGCTGTAAGGAACTTTACTTACAGAAGACATTATTACCTTGAAAACAGCGCTGAGAACTTTGTGGAAGGACTAACTGACTTAAGAGCCATTTCATGTGAATGCAGGTGATTATTCTTAATGAAAACTTTAACTACAGTCTATATAAAGACAGAAATGTAATTACAGCTTAAATAATCAGTGAATATCAGTAATAATAACAAAAACAATTAAGTCCTCCCGGAAATGTCAGATCCTCCTGCTGCTTTTTGTCTGTCCAGTAACAGGCTTCTTGCCTTAAGGAGGACCATATTCAGTCTATCACATCAAACACAGACTAATTGATTTGCCAAATAAAGATCTTCTTACACACACTCCATCCTCCATAATATGAATTTTAATAATAGCCAATGGGATATTGATGTGATCTCAATATGTCACTCCTTGACATAGTGAGTAAGTGGAGTCTAACTCTCTGTGGACTGATTGTATTACATTGTAATAGGCTGGGGGTATTTGATTAAAGGGTTGTTTAGACTTTTTATCTTTTAGTTTTCAAGTTTCCACTTTTGAATTGATGACTTTGTTGAACACACATATTGGCAAATAATGCATTTTCACAACTGTTACTTGTAAATGAAGGTCCAACAAGTAAACATTTTGTTATTAGTAAAATAAAATGGACAATCATTCTGTTAAGTATCTTTTTTCAGGGAACAGGAAATATTTGGTTACTGATGAAAGGACATTGTTGATCTTTTTTATGGATTTTGATGGATTTTAGGCTGATCTTGAGTAGTTGGATGGTGAATGACGTGTTCCTCCACAGTTTGGTACTTCCATTATTTGTGCGGTGGCATATCATTCATTTAGTTTCACTTTGTGCAATAATCTCAAGGAATACTTGTATAGAGACCCATTTCAGACTATCGTAACTACATATCATGCATATTGGCAATCCAATCTATACTATTATACTATTATAGTATACTGTACTATAATACATTTAATAACATCAATATCAACGTACAATTCCAACATATTATTATTAATGATTACCATGCAGATATTGCAAAAAGTTACTATGGTATGGTTAAGTTTAGGGAAGTGTCATAGTTATGAAAACTGAAATAAAGCATAGACTACAAATTAGTTTAGGCAGTCTATGTTCTCCTAGGGGTCACTCCTCACTCCCTGCTATACTAAGCTTTTTGTTTCCTTATGCAGAGTGACGAGGTCAGCGGATTTACAATTGCATAATACTACACTCTGACCGAATCATTCAATGTGAACATAATTTCAAAAGACACTGGGTGGGTATTGGCATATGGTATTGGTATATGTCACTTCTCTCTCTATAATCAACTTAATAGCTCAGTACCTGGACCATAAATCAGCTGGTGGGACATATATGGTGGGAATCCTGCTTGCATGCACTGCTGAACACAGACTATAACTGTATATTATCAAGAGGCAAAGACCTACTTTCTGTGATGGGAAGAAAATATAACCATTGGGCACATGACCCACTGCAATAAAATTGATGTGCCATCAGTTTTCTGAATAACGCAGGGATGCATTGTTTCCTCTGGAGATATATTTTGAGAGTGGGTGTGCTTGGAACCCTTTCCTAGGAAATCTGTGAAAAGAATATGTGGAAATATATGATATGCTTTTAACATTACCCAAAACAAATTGAGTTCAAAGAACTAAACCAAACTTGACAGTCAAACAAAATCTGCTACATCCCACAGTCGTGCAGATTATATAAAAACTGGCTGATGAAACCGTAGCAGAGAATATTCTGTGCAGGAAATGTTTTTTTTGCTTCCTCTGACTGAGCTTTGATCAGAAAATGTCTGGATGGTGAAATCTCTGAATAGCACAGCCCCCTACAGCAGATGTTTATGAACTTGTCCCAAAACTGTCACAGTGGTTGATGAACAGTAACACAAGCCCCAGGGATGAAGGTTTGAGTGGGGGATCGCATCAGCCCAGTCCTCAAGAATTTGAGTGCTCCTGTATTTTAGCTGTTCAACCCCTTTAGCTGCCTGATTTGTGCATCATGTTTACCTGCCTCACATCAGCCTTGTAGTCAGGGCTGTTGTTTCTTATGCTTGCGTCATTACAGTTGAGACAACAAAATGCCAGGAGTGGACAGTTAGACAGTACTTGGGGTTTCAACATGTGCTGCTTTACATTATGGTAGTCTGTGATTTAATGAAGTGCTGTATGGGATTGTTTTGTTAGATACAGATACACAAGAGAAATGGGAATAGAAAGAATGAGATGCAGTGGATGTCTCAGGTGAACTGAACCCTGTGATGTCTGACTGTGTACACGTGAGCTAGTTAACTAACTGGATACCTGGCAGCACAAACTTGTCATGAATAAACCAGTGGCTTCAAATGTTTACAATCTCATCGTTGTGGTTGGCTTTTGGTGATGTGCATGCTTTAGAGATGCATTTTCATACATTTCAAAAGAATAATATGCTCATAAAAATTGTATCACTTTTATACCAACAATTATGTGAATTCTCGAGTATTCACACAACCAATGCCTCTTTCTACATCTTTGAGTGGTTCTCATATGTGACTGAACACCCTGCAGCTAAGCAATTTGCTATTTCCCACAAGAAAGATCACACAAACAGGTTGCTAACACTAGTTAGCACTGATTCTGCCGAAATTCAACAAGGAGAAATAGTTTTGCCAGTAATTAGACACGTGTAATTAAGAGCAGATGAAAATACATCATGTGGTTTTCAGGTGCTATTAAGTTGTATGTAGGTGGCATTATTTCAGGTTCAAAATGGGAATATCCAATCATACAGGACCTTACTCTGTGGACGGAGAACACATCCTCTTCATTATCTGCTTAATATAATAATAAAACAACAAAGTGATTAGATGAACAAGAGAAATCCAAACAATTACACAGGCCTGACTATGTATCAGTTTATCATAGCAGCAGAACATAAGGTTTGGCTAGAGTCTAGGCTCCAACCTCATCACTCCCTGCAGATATGTTTACAGAGAGATATTGGGGAGTGGCGAGCAAATATATTAACCCCCTAGCCGGAGCCCGCAGGTAGATGCTAAGGTGGTGGTGGGGCTGATAGAACAAGCTGCAATACTGATGTAGGGCAGCAGTGACATTGACAGGCAGAGGGAGAGATGGGAGATTTTTGCAGTTTAAATAGATAGCCACACTGGGAGGGTGTGTTTGGTAGATGGCTGTGGAGAGTCAGGTGTAGAAATGCAGCTCGAGTTGCCTGCCTAAACTAGCTTACAGACATTGCTCCATTTTTGTCATCATCAAACATTGCCAGACAAGGATGCAGACTGCCAAAATGTTTAGTGCAGATGCATTTCAGACTTCAGAGAACAGCCAAGTCATTTCAAAGTGATGTGCTGAAATTATTATGACCCTGAGTCCATAATTAGGTTTGGTGTTGTGGTTAATGCTCTCATAAAAAAGCTTTAGACATTGTACTGTTGTGGAAATAGTGAAATACATTTCAATAAAGGAATGCCCTCAGTTATTTCATTCATAAATAATCTCAGTATTTGCCATTTTGATACAATTTCTAACATAAAAAATGAACATAACCACCAGGGAAGACAAGTATAATAGTATAAAACAAAACCTATATTAGTTATTGTTAGTTGGAAGCATAGAATCAGTATCTCATGAGCAAGACGGATACCAGTGACTCACAAATGCATTTCATCCCACAGCTCATAATCACTCCTGAGGCATCACCCTATCAAATACTTTAACAGAATGTGAAATTAGAACTCAAACATTTCAGCATGAAGCCCTTTTTAACAGGAAGGAACATTTTTACGGTATATAGTCATCAAAAAATGGCATCTGCCTGAAAAAATGCCTGCCTTGATTAAAAAGTATTGACTGAGAACAGAAGGGCAGCAGGACTATTAGTCTACAAGTCAAGGAGAAAAGCAATCCAGCTGTGTTTCACAAACTCTCCAATTTCTATGGTTTTATGACCTGTAGTTTCTGTCTCACCCTCTATTTAGTCTATTGAAAGGCTAAATAAGTTTTCACTTTGAGGGTGCTTCAATGGCAATTTGTGATGTAAAGATAGAATGAATGCACTCTAGGTTATTAAGCTATTTCTCTCTGGACTAATTTACCAATGGGAGCCCTATCCGACATCAACTCGTATCACAGCAGCAGATTGTATTTTCCCTACTTTTGCCGATTGGTTCTGATGCAGTTGTTTGGCAGCAAGACCATAAACTGTCGCTTTGTCCCCCACTGGAACGCGGTGGTGGCAGAGGGAGTTGGACGCAAACGCTGTCGCAGGAACTGTTGTGGCGAGGGAGACTGCAGGAGAAGCAGAAACACACTCAGAGGGAGTGGACCCACAAGGCAGGACGCGGACGGCAGATTCGGGGAAAGCAACAAGGGTTTATTAGGAGCGGGA